>PVIC010003951.1:0-65467 GCA_004025085.1 Thryonomys swinderianus | reverse complement strand
GGGGACTCTGTTTGATAGAGGAGGTTTGTAAGGTGAAACCCACAGGGGTACAGGATAGGCCACAGCCATGAACGTACAGTAAGGTTACAAGTATAGTAGTCCAATTGGAAAAGAAGTCATGTAACAAGAGTGTGTGAAAAGAACAAAGACTGTCCCACAACGTGTTGGTCCAGAGGTCTTGGTCACCCAATAGAGTAGTCGATGTCTATCTAGACTTCATTACACCCACTGTTTGTTCTATGGCGAATTATGTAGGGGGCTTTATCTTGTGGCCTGGTCTTCAGCCAGTGTGTCTCTGCCTGCAGTTGTGGTGTTTGACCTTTGTTTTGATCCTCTTGAAGGCCTCATCCCGCCTGACACTTGAATATTTCTACCTAACTCAGCTGTCTGTAATAATACCATAGTGTGTAAAGGGTTCTTTGTTCCACATCCTCACCATCATTTATTACCTTTAGTCTTTTGATGACTGTCTTTGTTACTGGGGTAATATGGTATCTCACTGTGGTTTTGATTTGCATTCTTTTTTGATTTTTCCATTCTTTTTCATGAACATCTGTTTCTCCTCTACACCAGACCATACTAAGATAGTAATGTAACTCCTTTATACATTTTGTTACTTGGTAATATGAAGATGACCTCAATGCTCTTTTGCAAGTTTCTTTTGCTTAGTGCTACTGATTTCTTTAAAATTATTTAAAAATATCTCCTAAAATCCTATTAGGATTTTTGGAATTACACTAAAAGTATGAAACAATAAAAATATAATTGACATCTTTATAACATAGTATCTATTTAAGATCAGAGTTTATCTGCCAAATTGTTAAGTCTTGACTTTTTGCCAGCTTTCTGTTTTGATTCTCTGCATATAATTCCTCTGTTACTTTAAACTTTCTCTAGATTAGATTTTTTTAAACTTGTGAATTTGCCTCTATCATTATGGAAGAAATGATCGTTACTTTTAAAAACTGTATGATACTGATGTCAGTAGCAACTCTTTGTACTAAATTTAGTCAGCTAATTATGCAGTTTGCAATCTTTCAAGAAATACAAATGCATATTAGGGAGGAGCAGTATCAGAGTAGACACTTAGCTTTCATTAGTGTCTTCAGCGTTATGAACTTTCTGCTAATGCTAAGGTGTAGTGAACAGCCATATTTTAGAAGAAAGAAAAACTATCATGATGCAATAAACTTAGAGTGATTCAAAAGTGATTAGATAGGTTTAGATGATCATACCAATTACTGTGAAAAATACAGCATTTCCCATGTGCACTTAACTTCAATTAAATGCAATATAAATAAAATATTTGTGAGTCTCCCAGTTAGCATTATTTACATAAAAATAAGGATTTGAAAGCACAGGATAAAAGGGTGTTGTATATATGAGGGACTTCAAAAATCAGGTAGTGCTCAGAATTGTGGAGAAATTTAGGTGCTTTGAAGAATATTGGTCTTGATATATGGGAAGATACAACTCTCAGCCTTTTAGATGTCAGATGTGCCACGTTCATGTCCCCTGAAATCAAAAAATGAACTCCAGAAGGAAAAGGTGAAGGGTAGGAAAGTTTACTGAGGAACATGAGTGGGTCCTGAGTGACAGGCAGGGTCCTGGACATGCGCTGACACTGAGGCCCTTGTTGGGGGTAATGTATACAATAACATCATGCTGCAAGTATAACATGGATCAGACTGCAGTCAGCCTGTAGGATTATAAGCACAACTGCTTGACTCACATTGACCCAACAGGGAAGAGGGTCGTATAACAAGAGTACATGGAAAGAACAAAGACATTCTTGGAAGGACTTGGGCTGGATGCGCTGGTCACCTACCTCAATGTCTGATGCCTGTCTGGGCTTTACTGGACTGGGTGATATCAATTAGAGTATAATTCCAAGTTACTGCTTAGCCCTTAGGGAAGGCAGTTAGGCCTAGTCTCTGTATTTTCATCTTTATTTTCTACTGACTCTCTTGCCAGCCCCATCCCTCTCCAACTGTGGATGATTTTCTGTCTAACTTAACTGCCTATAGTAGTTTCCATCTGTCTAAAGCCAATGCTGTAACACCATTTAGTGTATGCTACTTCATTTGTTTTGAAGTTGTAAGGTGTTATTATTCCAATGTTATAAATTAACAATAACTAATTTTTTTTGTTATACTTTTAAAGTCTGTTTTTAGTGATTTTTTTTAGAACTTGCCATGTATGCCCTTAACTTACTAAAATCAGTTTCAATTTTTTTTTTTTTTTTTGAGATAGGGTCTTGCTTTGTAGTTCAGGCTGGCCCTGAGCTCACTATGTTGCCCAGGCAAACCTCAAACTCAGCAATCCTCCTGCCTCTGCCTCCCAAGTCCTGGGATTACAAGCGTGAGCCGCCACACCTGGCACTGTGATATGTGGTATTGATTGCTGGTGGGTGTGAGTCACCACACCCAGCATTGTATTTGGTTACCGGGATCAAACTCAGGACCTTGCGCTTGCGAGGCAGATGCCGGAAACACTGAGCTAAATCTCTGGCCCCACTTTCAATTTTTTTATTAACTTAATTGCATTGAGGAGTGTGTGTGTGTGTGTGTGTGTGTGCGTGATTCTTGGACACTTTTATTCTCTTTCCTCTCTTTACTGAGTACTGATCTCCACCCTCCGGGTTTGTTATTGATGTTTGACTGTTCATATTTTAATGATGGGCTGGCCTGCTTTAGTAAACTGTACTTCACAGCCCTGCGTCTTGCTCCTTGGAGAGACGAAGTTTAGAATAGGCTCAGGGTACTCCAGGATGGCAGTGGGATTGAGTTCTCTTTCTCTCATTCTATGATCACAATTGTGTTTTAAATTCCACAATTTGCTGTATTATTTTCAATAATGCCCTGGGGTATAAATTACTCTTTGAGTCAGCCCCATTGGACTGTGGCTCCATGGAAAGAATAAATTCAGAAGCTGGTATTTAATATCTGCGCTGACCCCAGGAGGGCTGTTCTGAGCTATTTCCTTCTCTAGTTTTCTGCTGCAGACCAGCTAGGCTTTAGGCTGTTACCTTCATTAGACCCTTGAATCTCCTCCCAATTGCCTTTCATTACAACTTCCACTGTTGTTAAGAGTGCCATTATTTTAAAAGTTTTAATTAGTACATGTCTGCAGTAAAAACACCATTAAATGGCCCCACTCTTTTGCAAATGAAATCACGTTCCCTTAGGAAGTGATGAGGAGTTGTCTGTTTCATGTTCTGACCCCTCCGCTCTGCTCACCGCCCCACGCGAACACCTCAGGGCTCTGGAACTGGGCAGGGCCAATAACAAGCTTCCTTCTGGGCCATGCTTCTGTCCAGGCAGCTGACTTGACAGTAGGGGTGGAGAACATCAGTAGTGTGGACCCCTCAACCTGCCTTTTCTGGTGTGGAACTGTTACAGGTGGGTAAGCTAGCTAGACAGCTTGCAGGCAGGTAGACAGGGCCTGCCTTTGAAAAGCTCATTAGAAAAGAGACCTTCACTAAAGGTCGGCAGGATCCAAGGAAAAAACTACCCCTCTGAGAGAAGAATGACTGATAGGCCTCAGTCTCCTTTTGGGGGAGAGTTGTCTGTCTGTTTATCCAGCCCCTCCCAGAAAAGCAGTGATTGCAAATCCCCCGTGGTGGAAGGTCAAGACCACAACCCACCTCTCCTGGGAAAGTCTTCTCGCTGAAAATCCTTGTGCACGTGCTACGTGGCTGATTTCTCACTGGATCCCCATCTAGTCAATATTACCTAAGTAGCTATATTATTGTAATCGTACTGGTTGATCATGGTTTTGTCTGTTTTGTGATTCCTCATTATACCAATGTTATCTAAGCGACCGTACTTGCAATGGTACTGGTGGACAGTAATTTTGTCCCACCTCAAACGTGCCTCACCCCATGGCTTTGCTCCATAAGAGTCCCCTGGGAAGTGAGGAGAGCTGTTCTCCCATTCTCGGGTCTCCCTTCTGTCCCTCTGAGGCAGAAGCTTTATTTCTCAATAAAGCTTTTCCTACTCTAAACTGCCCTTCATTCCTAAAATTCACTCCAATTTCAGAGAACCCCAACTTGTGTTTCTTGTATATAGCAGGCCGGGAACTAGGCTTGCTCCCATGCCAGAACCACAGCCTCCCCTGCCAGGCAGAAGCGATCAGGTGTGGTGCCCGTCAGAGCCTCCATTCCACTGACAGCAGTGAGGCAGAAGAAGGAATCTCCACCTCTTCTCTGCACTTGACTGGGATTTAGCATCAGCAATAGATGATGCAGGCGAACTGTACCTCCTAACTTGTTAAATGTCACATGTGCTGTTTGGAATCTAGGAATGAAGTTGTAAACCAAAGGAAGGAGTTAGAAGACTGTTATTGGAAATAAAGTGGGGGGACAGCTCCTGTGTTTTCAGGCAGGGTCCCAAATGGGGTGACCACCGAAGCCCTTGGCTAGGGGGATTTAGACAGCAAAGCCCTGACACAGATCAAACTACAGTCCACCTACAGGATTTCAAGTACAGCCCGTTAGCTAACATTGATCCACTAGGGACATGACTCACTTAGCCAAGGTACATGTAAAGCACAAAGGCATTTTGAGTAAGGGGAGGTAGCTGCCTTTAATATTGGAACTGGAGATGACGTGAGAAACCCTGCGGTCAGGCTCCTTGTGACCAGGAGCTGGGAGGAGAGGAAGCCCTGTGTTTATGGCCGCAGTCCAGAGTGGAAGTTGAACTAGAGGAGTGTTCCTGGTTCAAATAATGCAGATCTGATTTATCTTTGAAAGAAAAGTTTTAAAATTTCTTTTAAATGACCATTTTGAAGCAGGCATTTTGTATACACCAAGCTCATAGACCTTACCAAATTGAATAAAATCAGGGACAAAAACAGGAAATTAAGTGTTTATTGGAAATAAGAAAAACAGCTGTCACCAGGAGGGATTCTGAATGCAAGTCCAAGTGGCCTTATTTGTCCTGTTCTTAGATGAACAAGCGGATCCTGGGGGTTGAAGGTCAGACCATTTCAAAGAAAATGAGTTCAAAGGAAATGGGTTATTTTGCATTTCTAATGTTTCGGAAGCCTCTCTGGAGAGAAAGACGAACTGTCAACTCACATAGCTACTCTGTATAAGAACATTCTTTCTGAGAGGAGAGGTTTGCATCTCCCCTCCTGGCCTATCTTCTGTCTTACTTCTGTGTTTGCCTCCAAGTGCTGCGTGACCTGAATCAGCTTTTAACATGGTGTGTGTGTGTGTGTGTGTGTGTGTGTGTGTGTGTGTGTGTGTGTCTGTGTGTCTGTCTGTTTATCTCTTTATCCAGCCAAGTCTATTATACCCTGTAACAATTTCATTTGCTATGTATATGTGGGACTGTTTCCATTTCTGGTGAATGGTTTTCTTTTAATAGCATTCAGCAGTTTGACTGGGTGAGCAGGACCTTGCAGCGCCTCCTTCTGTCACTTTCCATGTGTCACTAGATCGCTCAAAGAGGTCTTCAAAGGCAATGGGGTAGCTTGACTCGCCCTGCAGGTGCACTGACTTCCATCATGGAAAAAGGAATTTTCAGTATATTTTGGTCAGAGGTCTAAAGAAATTTATTAGGCAAAATTTGAAAAGTACACAAAGGAGAAAGAGGTCAGGGCCTCCTGAGAGTGAGGAAGAGGGGCACCCTGTGGCCATGAGCTGGGGGATATATTTATGGGGGACTTGGTAGTGGGAATCTGTAGAACTTCTGAATCTGTGGAAGATGGGATGAAAGACTGTGTGGTTGCAGATGACAGGGGTAGTCTTTTATAGAGAAAAAGCCTGTTTTGCAAGAGAAAGGAAATACTGAGGCCATTGGCAAGCAAAAAGGAAGGGCCCAGGATTATTTGAAGCCAAAATTTTTCGAACTCAGTTGCTAGGATTCCTAGTTTCATGTATCCTTCTCTGCTGGGCCTTTGAAGGGCATGTGTTTAGGTGTAATAACATGCTGCTGGGTCTCAGCCTATTTATACTGATTCCTTCTGCTGCTGAAGCTGTCACTTTGCAAATGCTTTTGTAATACGGAAGTCTCTTCTCAGAATAGTGTTATCTTCCAAAGTCTGTTCTAACTAGGGTTGTCACACAGTCCCTGTAAAACTACCATAAAGACCAGACTCCACTTGCTTGTCTGTGATTTACACCTGCCCATGCTGCTGGGCAGCCTTTCCTATCTATCAGAGCCAAGAAAGTATTTTTGAATATTCACAGGTAAACTGCAGCGCAGCAGAGAAGGATCCAACTGAAGTTTGTAAGAAAAATAGCCACTCCCACCCACTGGGGGCCGCTGTCTGCTGCCCCCTGAGGCCAGCCCTTTTGGAGAAGGCTGTCTGAGATGCAGGTTGGCCCCAGTGAGAGAGCTTAGATGGATTGTTGAGAGAGGTGAGTTAATGTCTGTGCAGAGCAGAGCTCAGGAGCCTTCAACCCGTGCCCCTCACCAACTTGTTCATAACTGTCACAGCCTCTGGGGAGTAGTGGTAACCGAGGTCCATATGGCCTTTGCCTTTACAGAGTTTATTTACAGTATAATGAGGGGAGAGAGATGTGAACTGATACAAGCCAAATAAGTCAATACAAATAGTCAAAACTGGCCAAAAAGAAAATGAGACGGGTGCTATGAGAATAAATCTGGCACCTCTTTAAAATTAGGAGGTAGGTGGTACAGGACAGATACCTCAGGCCTATGGATGATGGGTCAGGCACGGCTGAGGCCACAGAGGGGCTTTAGAGCTGCATTACTCAGCACCTTCCTCAAGGAGTCACTGTAACTGCGGGAGTAAAGATGAGCACACCAGAAGGGTGGGGCATGAAGGGTGAGCTCTGATCCCTCAAGAGGCTGGGAGAGATGTGGGGTTTATTCCCAGCGAGCACCCTGGGAAGCCTTGTGGGAGAGGAGGGTGTGATAGGGCCGTATTTGTCACCGGAGAGGAAAGGGATTGAGAAGAATAAGGCCGATAATGACAGAGAGAGCATAGGCTAGGTGGAGGCTGCCAGCATTTTCTTCTCTCTCCGTGCTAATGTTCTCCCTCACCCCTGACCCGATCACAGGGCTTGCCGCAGTCAATTTGTAATGGTTTTCCAAGTGATTATAGATCTCCAGTGCCTTCTGCTCATGGGACTAGTTGAAATCCGACGTATCTTTCTAAACCAGTTCTCAGAACACTGGCTCCCTGACAGTCTGTTGGCTTACCAGTGAAGGATAATTCAACTCAAGTTATTTGATTTGCTCACGGATCTCCAATGTGCTTTGTCTTCTCATCTTCACAGCTCCTTGAACTAGTGGCCAAGAAGAACTGCTCTCTGCTATGGTGCAGCTTAAATCTCATTTCTCCTGGCTCTTGAATTGCCCTGCCATTCACGATGGAGTGGTTTGTCCTCTTTACAATGGACAAGGATGTATTCCTTGCGTTATTCGCTTCCCACCTTCTACAGCTGTCTTTACATCCCTCTGTCCTGCACATTCTGTAGCTGACTCCTCTCAGACCCTGCACATCTTAGTGGTAGGGTCAGGAAACCCTGAACACGTGTGGCCACCCCCACCTAGAATTTTCTTTGCTTTTTGCCCTTTGCTCAGGGAACATTGTGAGCTCGCCAGTGGGTCCCTGGTCACTGTCTCTGGGCATGGAGAAGCACCTTCCTTGTCTTTGGTACTGGGGATTGAACTCAGGATTTGTGCTTAGCAAGCAGGCCCGGTGCCACTGAGCTAAATCCCCAGCTGATACTGTTACTCTTTATGAAAGCCGAGGGGCCTCCTTTCTTTACCATCCTGCCGTGTCTTTCTCAGCATCCATCTCACCAGTCAGTGTTGTCTTTTCAGGCAAGATCCTGTGAGACTTTGGTCTCAGCCCCTATAACAGTATTTGCAATATTCCACACACGCCAGTTTTCAGTTCCCAGAGCCCCTTCTTCAGTGAAGCGAAGGGAAAAGCACAGTTCCATTTTCACCTTTGGTGCTTGCGAATGGTTACACACGGATAGTGTAAGCCAGCGTTTGGTCCACTCAGACCCGTAGCAAGGAGGCCGAAAGACTGAGTTTGTACACCATCTTCTCTAGATCCCTGAGGGGCTTCAAAATCTGTGGGGCCGCTGCCAAGTGGGCACAGCACAAGGCATCAGCAGGTTGTTAGCTGATGGGAAATGTGTCCTTTGCAGAGTGTTGGAAAGCGTCATTGTGGTCTCCAGACAGCAGAGCTTTTGACACTGTAGCTTCTGGTTGCTTATTTCTCAAACACCTCTACCAGGGACTGGGGAATTTCACAGTTTTTAAATACCAAAAGAAATGGCATGAATGCAACCCTGGCCTTGACCTGAAAAATGATGACAACTTGGCAGGCATGCCCCAGCAGTCTATGAGGGCTGTCTCTGCTGTCCTGCCTTCTTCCATATGCATCTATTCCAATTTTCAGTTTAAGTGAGGACACTATGAAAATATAGACATGGATAGCATTCGTTGGAATTTAGAGCAAAAAGAATTCTCACACGTGATTGGTGGAAGTGTAAAACGGTGCAACTGCTATTCAGAACAATTGGCAATTTATGTTAAATGCACAACTTCCTTATGATCCACTCTTGGGTCTTAACTCAAGAGACCTGACAGCATGTTCATATTGAGCCTTCTACTCAGTGGATGTAGCACTCAAATACACCTCTGTAGAAGACTATGTAGTTGTGAAATCCTATTCAGCAAAAAGCTGCACACTGCTGACACATACAGCTTCATGTGATGACACTGGTCACTGTTATGCAGAGTGAAAGAAGCCGTACAAAACAGAAGCCAGATAAATGGCCAACAGACCTGTGAAAAGGTGCTCAGCAGCACTACTCATTAAGGAAGTGCAAATTAAAACCACAATGAGAGGTTATTTCATTCCTGTCAGATGCCTTTTATCAAAAAAAGACAAATGTCAGGATGTAGAGAAAAGGAAACTTGGGTGCACTCTTGGTGGGAACTAAAATTAGTACAGACACCATTGAAAACAGTATGGAGGTTCCTAAAGAAACCAAAGAAATACAAAGACCTTTCAATTCAATAAGCCCACCTCTGGATATTTATTCGAAAGATTTTAATGAATTTGGCAGAGATAGGTACATCTCCATGCTCACCCTGGCTCTGTACACAGCGGTCAAGATATTCAATGAACAGATGAGTGGATAAAGAAAGTGTAGTAAATACACAAGATGTTACCACTCAACCTTATCAATGGAAATTCTCTTTGGATGTGATGGTGGCCACCTGTAATCCTGCCTGAGATAGGAGGATTGAACAGTCAAGGCCAGAAGGGGAAGTCAGCATTGCCCTGTTGAAAAAATAAAAGGAGCTAAGGACATAGCTCAGCAGTAGAACAGTAGCTAAGCATGTGTAAGACCCTGGTTTCAGTTCTGCATCCTGCCTTCCCCCCATAAGCTGTCATTGGTGACAAGGTACACAGAGTTAGAAAACACTGTGCTCAATGAAATAAGCTAGGCACACAAAGACAGATACTTTGGGACTTCCCCTATCTGTGGAGTCTAAAACTCACACAAGTAGTAACAGAGAGGCTGGAGGTTAGGGTGGGGTTCCTAGGAGGATGGTGATCAAAGTGCATACAATTTTAGTTAACAAGAGGAGGTTTTTTTTTTGCTTTTGAGGCAGGGTCTTGTTTTGTAGTTCAGGCTGGCCCTGAGCTCACTATGGTGCCCAGGCAAGCCAGTGCGAACTCAGCAATCCTCCTGAGTGCTGGGATTACAGGCGTGAGCCACCACGTCTGGCATTGTGGTATGCGGTGTTGACTGTTGGTGGGCGTGAGTCTCCACACCCAGCATTATATGTGGTTACCAGGGATCGAACCCAGGACCCTGTGCTTGCGAGACAGGCGCTGGAACCACTGAGCTAACCCTCCGGCCCTTTTTTTTTTCTTTTTTGGTTCATTTGTATAGTGTGAACATAGTTAAAAATACAAAGTTACACATTTCAGAGTTGCTGAGCGAGTAGATTTTGAAAGTTATCACCACAAAAAATTATTTGAAGTAATGGTTATGTTAAAATGAGCTTGATTTAGCTACTCTACATAGTCTTTATAAATTATAGTATCACTTTGCATCCTATAAATTTATTCAGATATAACTTGTCATTTACAATAAAATAGTATGTAATCCCATTTGTATATAATTGTAGATCAGGCAAAACTAATTTTTTAACAGGTAGAAAGTATTTACTTCAAGCTAGTCATTTTATGTAGTAATTTTCTCCCTTAAACTTGTGATAACCATATTAAATTTTTAAATTTTTATTAATATATTCAAACATCTTTCCATTAAGCAGATAACAGAGAAGTACAGAAATGAAAGCTCAGCGAGCTAACTGCTCCCTCCCTCCTTGGTATATGACTAATTTCCCTAAACTAATTTCTAATAGAAGACATGAGAGTAACAGTTGCCTATGAGGAAAATGTGGGCATAGATGGACTGGGGGCAACTTCAGGAAACATGATGGAATAATGGGGATGTTCTACATCTTCACAGTGATTTGGGTTGTGGTGTGTATCTGTACTTAAAACACAAACAGTTCACTGGAAATATGTATATTTTTATCAAAAGAAAACAAGTACACAAACATTAAATTTTCCTTAATAATTTTTTTTTTCCTGAGACAGGGTCTTGCTTTGTAGTTCAGGCCCTGAGCTCGTTATATAACCCAGGCAAGCCTGAAACTCAGCAATACTCCTCCCTGTGCGTCTTCAGTGCTGAGATTACAGGCGTGAGCCACCACACTAGGCATTGTGGTATGTGATTGCTGGTGGGCGTCACCACTCCCAGTATTGTTGTATGTCTAACTGGGGATTGAAACCAGGGACCTTGCACTTGCTATGCAGGCCCCAGAACCACTGCGCTAAATCTTTGGCCCAGTGATTTTTATTTTATTTTGTTCCAATAAAACAGCTAAGGCTGGGTAATCTAAACATATGAGGCTTATTTAGCTTATAATTTTGGATGCCCAGGAACCTGATGTTCACAGGTGCTTAACTTCTGGTGATGTCCATAGTGGATAGCATTAAGAGCAGGTGTGCAAAGGATTGTGGGGAGGTTTCAGGCTTTGTGACAACCTCTTTGTGGCAACCAATGCATTCCCACAAAACCTAACTGAGACCTAAGTGAGACCTAAGTGAGACCATACTGGTTCCTTCTTAGGGCAGTGGTTTGACCTAATTACTATTAGTTTCTACCTCCTACCACTTTTCTTTTCTTTAAATTGTTTTTGTTTTTGTTTTTTTTTTTTTTTTTTTGAGACAGGGTCTCACTTTGTAGTTCAGGCTGGCCCTGAACTCAGTGTATACCCCAGGCAAGCCTTGAACTCAGAAAATCCTCCTGCCTCTGCCTCCCAAGTGCTAGGATTACAGGTGTGAGCCACCATGCCCAGCTTTAATTATTATCTATATTGGTACATTGTATATACACATCGTGATCACACTTAGTATTGGGAATATATGACACAGTGTATGACACGATTTTCATTTTTTCCCATTTCCTTACCCACCCCACAACTCTCTACCCCCTAAATACATAAGCTTTGTTTCCCTTTTTTTATTACCATCACATTTACTTTACCCCTCATTACTCACTCCTCCACCACATTTCCCTTTGCATATTTTCTATTTCACAGTATCTATCATATATTCTAGAGTTTAGTAACATCTTCAGTTTCTCATACCAGAGAATAGATACAATATTTACACATCTGTGACCCATTTATTTCCCTTATGAGTATGTCCTGAAGGTATATCCATTTGAATATAAATGACTCAAACTTACCATCCTTTAAGGCGGAGCAATACTCCATTTTATAGAAAAGCCACATCATCTTTATCACTGGTCATTCAAGAGATGAAAACAACACTAAGATTTCAAGAATGGCTGCTAGCTCAAAACCAGTCAACAACAAATGCTGGCAAGGCTGAGGAGAAAAAGGAACCCCCCTTCACTGTTGGTGGGAATATAGACTGGTACAAGCTCTATGGAAGTCAGTGTGGAGACTCCCAAAAAAAACAGGACTAAAGGTCCCACTGGACCCTGCCATTGCACTGTCAGGAATATACATGAAAGAATTAAAAGAACCATATCATAGTAACCTATGTGAACCCATGTTCATAGCAGCCCAGTTTGTGATAGCTCCAATCCTGGAAACAGCCAAAATGGCCACCTACAGACCACTTTTCAGTACTGTTATCATGGGGACCAAATTTCCAGTGCTTAAACCTTTGGGAACCAATTTAGATACTGTAGCCTTGATTTAACTTTAAAAATCAAAATATAACAGAAATTAGCCTGTGAATATATAATACAGGAGTAGAGTGGATTATCAGCTCTACAATTTAGATGTATACATATTCACTGCCAAATTCTTTGAACTTTGCTAGAAAGTGTAAGGCCTAAGAACAAAGATCAATATTGTGTGCTACCTTGAAATCTGAGCAAATTGGGAAGACCTCAAATGTCTTTATTGCAAGTTTTCTCCCTACTGTGTTCTATGTTGGACCTTAGCTAAGCAGAGAACTTTCCTTTTGGGTGACCAGTTCTGCCCCTGGACACCCATAACATTATTTTTTCTTTCTTTCTTTCTTTTTTTTTTTTTTTTTTTCTGAGACAGGGTCTCGCTTTTGTAGTTCAGGCTGGCTCTGAGCTCACTATGTAGTCCAGGCAAGCCTCGAACTCAGCAATCCTCCTGTCTCTGCCTCCCGAGTGCTGGGATGACAGGCGTGAGCCACCACGCCTGGCACTGTGCTATGTGGTATTGATGGCTGGTGGGCATGAGTCTCCACACTCAGCATTATATGTGGTTTCCGGGGATCGAACTCAGGACCTTGCGCTTGCGAGGCAGGCGCCAGAAACACTGAGCTAATCCTCCGGCCCAGCATTATTTTCTTGCATCAATCAGATGTGCCTGTGAGAACCAGGAGGCACTTTACCATCTTAATAGGGTCTTGTGTTTTGGGCCATCACCATAATGCTAGGCTGATGGCCTCTTCCTTGGTAACAAGCTGAATATGAAGCACTTAAGATGAGACACAGTAGTTCTTCCCATCTGTGGTTTCATTTTCCATGGCTTTGGTTACTCATGGTTGATCAACTGGAGTCTAAAATTAATAACTGGAATGGAAAATTCCAGAAATGCAGTGGAAAATTCCAAAAATGGAAATCAAGACATAGTTTTTAAATTGCAAGCTCTTCTGAGCAGTATGATGAAATCTGCTTGTTTTCACACTTTACCACTTGGGATGTGAATTATTTCACTGTCCAGAGCATGCATGCTGTGTATACTACTTGCCCCTTAGTTACTGAGTAGCTGTGACTAAAGTTATCAGATCAATGATTATAGTATTGCAGTCCCTGCATACAAGTTACCCTTATTTTACTTAATCCCATCAAAACCTCGAAGTAGTGATATGTCAGAGGGGAAGACTTTACATGTGTATTTAATTGAAAAGGTGAAAGTTTTTAACTTAAGGAAAAAAATCGTTTGCTAAAGTTGCTAAATTATCATTGATTTGTAGTCAGAATGAATCTTCTGAGAAATCAAAGAAAATGTTCCATTTTATTAATGTTGTTAATCTCTCAGTATGCCTAATTTGTAAGTTAAACATATAACTTGTAATATTATGGGCTGATAGAGTTTAGGAAGAAAGTCTTCCACCACTAGCTATCTCTGTGACCTTCAGGAAGCCCCCTTCCCTTCTCTGGGCCTCTATCCTTCATTTCTAAACACAACAGTTTGCTGAAATGGACCTTTCCAAATGTGTCAGTATAAACATTTTTACATTAGTATAAATTACTGCACTGTTAATCATCTTAGGACAGGTAAAAGGAAAGAGATAGGTTATTTTTGGGTCCTAATTCTTGAGCTGTCACTTTTTAGGAAATAGTTTGTTCTGTTGAAAATGTGCTCTCTCGTTTCCTCCTAACACAGACTGCTCAAAGAGCAGATGTGCAGTTGTCCATGGTATTTGGTTGCATATTTGATATGGAGGATTTGCACACAGTGCAGCTGAGTAGGTCACTAAGCAGTACTAATGTCCAGATAAAAATGTCACAGGTGGCCAAGGCAGATCTGCTGCATGCCTGCAGTTTTCTCTTTCCTTCTAGTATTTCAGCTCTTTAAATATTGGCAAAATATATGACTCACTTGGGACACATTCACTGAGAAGAAAAAAGACAAATGATACTTTGGAGACCTCTTCTCAGGGGCACATTAAAATCTGATTTGAAAGCTTGTGGAAGAAGAAATAGAAAATACCATTGACCTCTAACTAACTGTATTCTTCTGCCTGTGAAAATACAGTTAGTTACACATCACCCCATGGACCATTTTTCCCCCAGCAGGAAGGATGTGCTTGCTCTAAACAAGATTTCTTAATTTTGGGGCTATTAACACTTTTGACTAGTAATTTTTTGTTCTGGAGAACTGTTTGTGCATTGTAAGGTGTTTAGCAGTATCCCTTCTTCATGACTGTCACATGTCTCTAGATAGTCTTTTCTCTGGATTGAGAAATACTGCTGTAAACCATCCATAGCTCCCTAACTGGACTCCAAAATAGCCAAACTTGGTATTCTTGAAAAGGCTGGACAGGTACAGGAAGAAGCTGATGGAACTCAACCCTGACCTTAGATGACAAGGTCCCAAACAATTTGGTCTTCACTGGCTGCTTTCTGTCAGCATTCTGGTCATTTGAGTTCTGACCAGAATCTCCTATCATGCTTTGCTCATGACATTCCAGGGCTGCTTCTTCAGCTGGCCTCTCTCAAACCTTTCTAAACTCTTGCCTTCAAGCCAGCTCCAAAGTCTCCTGAACCATAAGGTTAGGTACAGTGACAGCCGCAACCCCACTCCTAGTACTCAAATCTTAGTTACTTTCTCTTTGCTAGGACAAAATGCCTGACACCCACATGTGAAAGGGCGAAAAGTTTATATTGGCTCACAGTTTATTGGAATTTCAGTCCGTAGCTTGCTGGTTCCAAAGCAGGGTAGTATGGCAGAGGGGTGTGGTAAAGGAGAAACAGTTCATGGCATGGCAGGGAGGAAGCAGTGAGCCTGCCTGCCTTCCTAATCCAGTGGTGGACTAATGCAGTATCATACTTTCATGATGCACTTACTTCCCAGTTGCCCCACCTGTGAGCGCTTGAGGGTTTGGGGGAACATCTAAATATAATCTAAAACAATATCCATCATCTCATGTTTCCTTTACTATTTTTGCTTTTGTGTTGATATAAAAGTAGACTAATTTTTAAGTTCACCCTTGAGACACTCTTCTGTGCAGCAGATCTCTAAAATTTATTAATCTCATGTGACTAATTTTACAACCAGTGAACAATTCTCCACATCTTTTGTATTAGTGTTACACTGCTGAAGCACAATACGCAATACTCAAAATTTAAAGAAGGCAGGTTTATTTCAGCTCCCAGTTTCGAGGACTCAATCCATGACTGGTTGGATGCAAAGTGAAACTTGCTGGCAATGCAAAGATGCTTAGTTCATGGTGGCCAAGAAGCAGAGTGGTGAGACCATCCCTGAAAAATATGGGTGAAGGACTGTAGATGATCTCAAGGCCATTCCTCTGTGACCCACAGACATGCTCAGGAAGGTCCTCTGTTAATCTGTAAGGTATTTCTTAATCCAGTAAAGTTGACATATTAGAATTAATGGTCACAATTTCTATGCTTTGCATTTTCCCAATCATCAGTGATATTAAGTCTGTTTGTATTTACTGATTGACCTGTACATCTTCTTAGGAAAAATACCTTTAAATTTTTCTCAATTCTTAAGTTGGATCATTTGTTATGTTGGAGTTCTCTGCTGTATGTTCAGTATATTAACTCCTTGTCAGATAATATGATTAGCATTTATTTTCTCCTATAATGTAGGATGCCTTTTAACTCTGTAGTTGTACTTTGTACAGAAAGTTTTAAAAGTTACAATTATTGATGCTTATTCATTATATAACTAGTAGATTTCACTACATACACAAAAGGTTTTAATTTTTATATGTCAAATTTATCTAATTATCTTTTTGCCTATACTTTGGTGTTGTACTCAAGAAGTCCTTATTAAATCCAGTCTCAAACCTTTTCATGTTGTTTCTTAAGTTTTTATTAGAAAGAAGAATGGCCTCGCTTGGCCACTCATGAATTGCAAACATGGTTACAGGGATAAATTAAATTTCCCAGGCTCACTCTTCTCTTGCTATAATATCTTATAAAATACTTAGCACTATTTTTTGGGGGGTAGGAGGGCAGCTCTCCTGCTCACAAACAAGTTCAGCAAGCTGCTGTGTGTTACTTCCCACACTACCATCCCTTTGGAATAGGTACCATGAAATCCTGTGAGTAATACTGTCTTGTTGACTGGCTGTCTGTGAGCTGTGGTACCTGTACTTCTCTGTCAGTTTCTCATAATCTCCAGTCACTGTCTGTCAGCAGTTCATGGAAAGACTGGCCACCACCATGATGGTGGCAGAGCTCAGGTTATAGTGTGGGTTGACAAGGTGTAGCACATCTCTACCTCTTCTCACTGGTACTTCAACCCAAGGTCCTGACACATCTGAAGGTTTACTTGTTTTAGAAATATTGCATGTGTGGTGTTTGCTGCCAGCATCTTTCTTTCTCCCTAAAACTTAGCCTCCTGGAATTGGACTGAGCTTCAGATGTGGTCACTGGTCAGGTGGCCACTAAGCAGTGCTCAGTGCCAGCACCAAAGTCCAGTAATAAAGCTATAGAACTGGACTGTTTTCCTCTGGATAGATACTTTTTCACTCAGGGGTCTTCAGGGACTTGTACAGAGATTTGTTTCCTGTTCTTTGTATACTCCAGCTGTGTGTCTTACAGAGACCTTCCCTAGATTGTATTAGAACCCTCAAGAGCTCAGAAAGCAGCCTCACAGCCAGCCAGGCTGAGGGTCTGCTACAAGTTATCAGGGCTCCAAATAAAGCTCCAGTGTAGGATGTTTGCAAATGGATAAATAAATCTCGTCTGTTTGGCACTCATGAAGAATCTTTTTTCTGTATTTAGAAGGGCTATTTGTTATGTACAAGTCAATATTTATGAGTTAATTTAAATCCCACAATAAGACAAAATATGAACTCCAGCCACAGAACCCTACTAATCTTTCCATCGTGCATTCCTGGTGACTGTTCATTTCATTGTCATGGAGTCTTAGCCCTGAAGCATTGGTGTCCATGTGATAGTTCAGAGTGCATCCACTTGAAAAATACAGAGTGAATACAAAATAAGCTGGCAGTGAAGGCAGGGAAAATGCATAGGTAGGCAGTTCAGTACAATTTATACATGTGCAAAGGTCAAGTGACAGCAGCACCCTCTAGAGCAAGGATGGTAAACCTTTTTAGAGCATGCCATAGGTTCACCACTACCACCACAAGGCTTTTCCCCCAATAAAAACAAAAAGGGATTTACCGTTGTAACCTAGAGTTCTGACTGGACTCAAGGATTGCCCAATGTTACCTATGGAGCTAATTTGTATAAAGAGAGTTGTACTGTGGATATTTAAGAACTTGAGGCTGGGAAAGGCATGCAGCATGATCCTTAGGCTGGAGCTCAGTAAGTGGTTGCTTAAAAGAGAACTTTCTATTTCTTTTCAAATATGCACTGAAGGCACAGCTTGGTATGAGAGGCAAAAAATGGACTTTGGACTCATACAGATGTGATTTAATGCTATATTCCTCAAAATAGGTGCCCTCCTTAAGTTACTCTGAAAACCTCATCTTCATCTGTGAAGTAGAGGCACTATCACCTGTCAAAAATTGATAGGAAGAGGATTAAAAAGCTTCTACACACCAAAAGAAACCACCAACAGAGTGAAAAGACAACCAACGATATGGGAAAAAATCTTTACCAGCTGTTCCTCAGACAAAGGGCTACTATCTAGAATATATAAAGAGCTTTAAAAAATCATCCCCCCAAATTTAAAGATCCAGTTCAAAAATGGGCATCTGAAATGAACAGACACTTCTCAGAGGAAGATGTAAAAGTAGATAAGAAGTATATCAAGAAATGCTCAATGTCACTGGTCATTTGAGAGCTGCAGATGAAAACAACACTGAGATATCATATCACTTCTCAAAGAATAACTGCTATTTTGAAATTAGCCTCACTGGTGAGGCTGTGGAGAAAAAGGAACCCTTCTCCACTATTGGTGGGAATGTAGACTGGTACAACCTCTATGAGATCAGTGTGGAGATTCCTCAGAAAACTAGGATTAGGGGTCCCATCTGACCCTGCTATTCCCCCACTGGGGATATACATGAAAGAATTAAAAGGTTAAAGTCACAGCGACACATATGCATCCATGTTCATAGTAGCTCAGTTCATGATAGCACAATCTTGGATACAACGCAAATGCCCATCAACTCTAGACTGGATAAAGATGATGTGTGGGGATTTTTTAATATAAAATGTAGTATTACTGTGCCATAAAGAAACAATAACTTTGAGTCATTTATATTCAAATGGATATACTTTAAGGATATACTTATAAGTGAAATAAATAGGTCACAGTTGTATAAATATCATGTCTTTTTTATGAGAAACTAAAGATATAAATGAGTTCTAGAATGCATGATAAGTATGTGAAAAAGTAAATATTCAAAGGGAAATGGAGTTTAGGGGTAAGTAAAGAGGGGAAAGAAAGAAACTGATGGTAACAGGAAACAAAGCTTGTGCCTATAGGGGAAGGGGATTGTAGGGTGGTAGGGGAAGGGGAAAATGAGAATTAAGTCATGTCATATACTGGTTCAAGTTCTCAATGTTGAACATAATCATGATGTGTATCTATAATGTAGCAATAAAGATTCAAATGGGGAAAAAAAGAATTGATTAGGTAGAAGAAATGTGATAAAACAGTACTTAGCAGAGGGCCTGGTCTGTGCTCATCATGTAACAGTAATAACAGTTGATGTTTGTTGATGCTTAGCTATGCACCTGACATTTTCCTTGGAATTTTAAGAGCTCACATGTAGTTGAGAGATAAACCCTGCCGTGTTAAGTGTCTTGTCTCAGGTCACATAGGTAATACATACTCACTTTTTTGATTGTAGATCTATCGGTTTGATGTTTGAGCTCATGAATTTAATCACATAGCCTCGTTGCTATGCTCCCTTATTGGAGGCCTTTCTTTAGCAGTGCTTCGTGATTTGTGACCAAAGCAACCAGATAGGAGGAGTGTTCAAGGCAAGAATGGAAGAGTCAGGAAGAAGAGAGAATAGGGAGTGGATAGTGCTCAAGAAACGCTCTGTTAAAACTGCTGTCTGTATGATACTAGATGAAATGTGTGTACATACAGATGGGTGGGGGAGGGGTGCTGGAAAAGCTGAACTGAAGCTGAGAGTGATGGACAGAGGAAACTGAGCCAGTCTGATGGTGGGGAGGCAGGATGAACTTTTCAAGGAGGGAACCAAGAGGTTCATACTGTAAGCAGCTGTTGACTCAGTGGCCTTCAAAGGCTTCTGATGGCAAGAAGAGTCTGTGTCAGCCTCTGCCTCTCGTGTTGCTCACTGGATACTCTGAGGCACAATATGGGATGAAACGCTGCTGGGAGGGAAGACAGGCAGCATAATTCTAGTGTCACTGTGGAGCGAAGATTCCCTAGAACTTTCACTGTTGAAGAAAATTCCCTTTGAAGAATGTACAAGAAGTTAGAGAGGATCAACATCACAAAAAACCTTGTGAATGTCCTTAGAAAACTCACTCATTTGTCAGCACAAAATACATCTAATCCACCCCAGTTAGGGTAATATCAAATGTATTGATTATACTTTAAATCAATAATAACTGATATTACAAGAGAAAGAAATGAAAGGAATAAAGATAGGAAAAGAAGTTAAACTGTCATTATTTGCTGATAACATGATCTTCTATCTAGAAGATCCTAAAAACTCCACCAAACAAATGTTAGATTTAATCACCAAATTTAGTAGTGTAGCTGGATGCAAGGTCAGAACTCAAAAATCAATCACATTTTTTGTACACAAATAACAGATTGATGGAGAAAGAAATTGGGGACTCAGTCCCTTTTACAGTAGGACCCAGAAAAATGAAATATCTAGCAGTCAGTCTAACAAAGGAGGTAAAGGATCTCTACTTCAAAAACGACAACACTTTGAAAAAGGAGATTGAAGAGGGTATCAGAAAATGGAAAGACATCCCTTGTTCCTGGATGGGAAGAACCAACATCGTCAAAATGGCTTTACTCTTACACATAATATATAGATTCAATGTGATCCTGATTGAAATTGCAACAACACTGATTGGAATACTCAACATCACTGGCCATTGGAGAGATGCAGATGAAAACAACACTGAGATTTCATCTCACTCCACAAAGAATTGCTGCTCTCTTGAAATTAGCCAGCAACAAATGCTGGCAAGGCTGTGGAGAAAAAGGAACCTTTCTCCACTGTTGGTGGAAATGTAGACTGGTATAACCACTATGGAGATCGGTGTGGAGGTTCCTCAAAAAACTAGGATTAGATGTTTCATTTGACCCTGCTATTCCCTTGCTGGGAAAACACACAAAAGAATTAAAAGATTTATATCACAGTGACATATGTGCACTCATGTTCATAGCAGCTCAGTTTGTGATAGTTAAATCTTGGAACAACCCATCAACTGGAGGGTGGATAAAGAATATGTGCTTTTAAAAAAAAATAAAATGGAGAAAGAATGGTAAGTTTGAGTGATTTATACTCAAATGGACGTACCTTCAGGACATACTCATAAGTGAAGTAAGTAGGTCACAGATGTGTAAATATTGTATCTTTGCTCTGATATGAGAAGCTGAAGTTGTAAATGTGTTCTAGAGTGCATCAATGTAGTGAAATAGTAAATATTCAAAGGGAAATGGGGTTGGGGTAAATAATGATGCAAGAAAAAAATTGGTCAAAAAAAGGAAACAAAGCTTGTGTGTATAGGGATGGGGTGGTGGTAGGGTGGGTAGGGGAAGGGGAAAGATGAGAATTAAGTTGTGTCATATACTGGCACAAATTCTCAATATGGAGTGTAACTGTGATGTGTATATATAATGTACCAGTAAAATGTACCAATAAAATGTATCAATAAAAATAATAACTGATATTGTATAGTTCATATGTGATAGGAAAAGAACAAATGTGACCCTGATAGTGTATTAGAGGGATGCTTGGGATTTTTGCTTTATGTTCAATATAATTTTTCTGTAATTTTCAATCTGAAAATTTTTTTTTTTTTTTGCTTTTTGGAGACAGGGTCTCGCTTTGTAGTTCAGGCTGGCCCTGAGCTCACTATGGTGCCCAGGCAAGCCGCCGCAAACTCAGCGATCCTCCTGTCTCTGCCTCCTGAGTGCTGGGATTACAGGCGTGAGCCACCACACCCAGCACTATATGTGGGAACCGGGGATTGAACTCAGGTCCTTACGCTTGCGAGGCAGGCGCCGGAACCACTGAGCTAACCCTCCGGCCCTCAATCTGAAATTTTAATTGGATTAGACAATTTAGACATGTTGCCTCCCATCCCCCTGGTCTGTGGATTTAGGGCCTGGGCTGGGAGCTTCCAGATTTGCCCAACTCAAGTCTCACTTCTTCACAGATGTGAGGTGCAGCTCTGAGTCTCCGTCTCCTTTTCCCCCTCTTCTTCCTAAAGTCTTCACTGTGAAAGCCCCTATTTTGATTTTTCTCATTTTCCTAATTTCTTCTTTTTATGATGACTGACAATAGGAGTGAGTCATACTGGAGTTACTGAAGCTGTCCAAAAGTCAACACAAGTGCGGCTCCCTGTGCTGATGCTGTAAGTATAGGATATGCATGTGATTGAGGAAGGATTTACAACCTACAGCTTTAATCAGAAGCACTTCCAGACTTTTGATTCTTAAGTTTATCTCTTTAAGGAGGAAACATCAGTGGTCATGGTGCTGGGAGAGTGATGTTTTTCTGTATACATTGTTAAAATTGCCTAGAGCATCTGTGGGAGCTGGAGTGTGTGATTCAGTCTCAAGTGGAAGCTTCTGTGCAGATTTTGGCAAAATCGGGTTCCAAAACTACATGGTGAGAGCTGCTCCATGGCTTGTGTTTAGCTCAACAAGTGTCCTCAGAGAAGTCCCTCAACAGCCGTGCAGTTGACAGTGGTCCTTTGCAGCAGTTGGCTGGGATATCCAAACTGTAACAACAGATACAGGTCTGATCTCTTCTTTGAAAAGAAAATAAGCAAATCATGTGCCTGAATGCTGGAATGCAACAGACTGATCCAAGAGGGCAAAACAGAAGGAAGAGTGAAAGAGTGGGACAACAGTGGGCTTTAGGCATTTTGATATCATCCATGGGTTCAAGGCCTGGAATGAGTAACTTAGGCCACAACAGAAATAAGTCCAGAATGCTTGGGCAGCCAAACTGTAAAATAAGGATGATTTTAGGGAAGGAAATCTAATTACTCTTGTGATTATAATGAGATAAGGAAACTTTTACCCTAGCTGTATATTTGTGTGCTCAGTTAGTTTTTGCCTTGAAAGCTCAAGGTCCGAGTTAGATTCTGATACCACATACCACAATGCTGGGCATGGTGGCTCACACTCATAATCCCAGCATTTGGGAGGCAGAGGCAGAAGGATTGCTGAGTTCGAGGCTTGCCTGGGCTACACAGTGAGCTCAGGGCCAGCCTGAACTACAAAGTAGTACCCTGTCTCAAAAAAAAAAAAAAAAGATATATTCCTGATACAGTTTTAGAAAAATACTTAACATCATGAAGAAATAATTACCAAAGCATTAAGCATAAGACCACATATAAAAATAGTGCACATAAAGTATAAACCAACTTTGTAACTAGATATTCTGTAAATGGTGCAGCTGGAACCAATAGCTTTGTCAGACCATCCTAGCTTTGATTTGGTTAGAGAGAAAAGGGGTTACTGCCCTACCTTTTTCTATGAGAGCAGGGTTGAGATGAACAAAGAGAATAATTAGTTTAGTCTCGAGGAAGGAATTCCATGAAGACATGAAGTAGGAACTCGTGGTTGTGTACAGGAGAATACAGTATAACACTAATATTGAGTGCTGTGAAGATGGAAGTTTTGGGGTACAGGTGCTGAGAGAGGTGATGAGGGAGGAGGAGAAAATGGATATTTTCTGGTGTGGGAACGCAGGGCCTAAATGACTTTATCCAGACAGTGGGACCCAAGTCTTAAGACTGAACCACCAATACAGAGAAAGCAGTTTGCTTTCATATCTCTCTCCTCTCATCTTCATGCTCACTCCAGCCGAAGTTGTTTCTATCCCAGGTTATCTGGGAACAAATTTTTTCAGAATTTTGTGTTGGCATTTGGCAGAAACATCTTAAAGGAAATTGATGATTTAACTGCAGGGTGAATTGCTTAGATCGCTCACCAAATACAATTGTATTTATGGAAACAAGGATGAAGCCAGCTTTCTTTCTCTAGAATATTAAAAAAAAAACAGTTAAAAGCAGATTCTAGTATTTCAGGAAGTAAGATAATTTTTGTTCAAATGTGTTTCAAAGTGTGTAGCAGTATGATGTGCTATAAAAAAATGAGTTGGGATATTTTTGTAAATACCAAAGAGATAGGGTGTGAAATAAACTATGAACACCGTACCAAGTATTATCAAGGCCTAGAGAACTGCATACACTTCAAAGCTACAGATTTTTTTTTTTTTGAGACAGGGCCTTGCTTTGTAGTTCAGGCCGGCCCTGAGCTCACTATGTAGCTCAAGTAAGCCTCAAACTCAGCAGTCCTCCTGCCTCTGCCTTTGCCTCTCGAGTGTTGGGATTACAGGCATGAGCCACCATGCCCGGCATCTGTGGTATGTTGTACTGATTGCTGGCCGGTGTGAGTCACCATGCCCTGTATTGTTGTATGTGGTTAGTGGGGATTGAACCAGGGACCTTGTGCTTGCTAAGCAGGCACCTGAACCATTGAGCTAAATCTCCAGCCCCAAAGCTACAGATTTTTAAAGCAGCATTATCGTAAAGGGTAAAACAGTGAAAAAGAGTTGAATTTAGCTAAACATGCTTTAAGTGAAGATTTTAAAATTCGGAAATGGTACAATTTGAAGGAAAACTGGCAAGAATCTTGACACGTTGAATTTTTAAGCCACATGTTATATCACAAAAGATGCTTTTAAATGCAAGAAATATTAACTCCAAATGACTTTTAAAATAGGAAAAGAGCCAGGCATGGTGTTGCTTTTAATCCCAGCATCTGGGAAGACTGAGGCAAGAAGACTGCAAGTTCAAACTCAGCTTGGGCTCATCAGTTACTTGGTATGACCCTGTTTCAAAAATCTCCCCCCCCAAACAAAACAAAATAAAAATGTATGGGGATATAGTTCAGTGTGAAGGCCCCCATTCAGTCCCCACTATATCCCTGCTCCAGGATCCTGACACACACATAAAAGGAAACGACTGGTTTTTTATAACAGTCAGGAGGTAAGGCAGGACTGAGGACTGGCTTGAACCACATCATAAAAAGATTATTTTATAATAATTTTTATTGTTAGTTTAAATGCCTAACTCATCTCTTTTTCCTACATTTTGCTGTGTATATTCTTTGTGCCTTCGTATTTCTGTGGAAGGAATATAAAATAGAATCTTTATCTTATTTTTTTACTTGAAAGTTTAGAACATTCTTTCAACTTCACAAGTAGTTTTTTTTTTTTTTTAATACCACACATGTTCATACTGACTGCACCTTTTTAACCTAGATAGACCTTTCTGCCTTGGGACAAAGGCTAGGAGAATGCCAGCCCTTTGATCTCATAGGACATGGGCCGAACTGCAGCCTCTATAGCAGCCAGTGAACCTGACTCTTGGCACCTGCGCTCTGTCATCCTTCTCTCCCTTCCTCCCTGCCACTCTCAACCTGGGCCAGGGGGTGATGAGGTGGTGATGACTAATCCTGGCTTATTTTAGCCTCCAAGCAGAGAGCAGAGTTGCCTTCCATGCAGATCTTTCCCCTCTGGGTTAGAATTATACTCCGGAGGGTGAGATGTGGTTCAGGAGAAACAAATGCCCCTGAAGACCAAAGATATGAATAGGACCAAAGCCACCTTATGCTTCTGTCTTGGTTTCAAACTTACTTCGAGGCTAAACTAGCCTGTGATACCTGTACAACCAGTGTGGTTGTGTGGTAACTTGTGAGGTAGACATGGCAGCATGATGACCATACAGCCTACATGCATTCTCTAAAAATGCGTTCTTGTCATAGAGAAGAACTTACTTTTACCACCACAGGATTAGCACATATTGTTTGCACACCACTATGAGATTACCACATGTTGTTTGTGTCAAGCTTCCCACAGCATAAAAGATAAAACTTGGGGCCACTTTTCGGCTCAGCCTTCTGGCTCTGCCTGTGGACTTTGCTTTGGTTCTGCTCTTCCCAGAGCTGTCTCGCAAGCTCCAAGCCCCACAGCTATCTGTGACCATCACTGTGCTCCTGCAGGGCTCCCCACTTGGTGACCCTGGTCTGCAGATCACTGTGTGTTCTGGTGCTGCCACTGGGTCTCTGTGTTCTCACTGGGCCAGAGGACATGCGGGGCCCTCACACTGAAATGCCACTGACTTCACAGTAAACCCACCTCTTACTCTCTCAAAAAGATCATTAAAAATTCCAAACCTATCAGTCAATTAAAAAAAAAGAATAGATTGGGCCGGAGGGTTAGCTCAGTGGTTCCGGCGCCTGCCTCGCACGTGCAAGGTCCTGAGTTCGATCCCCGGTAACCACATATAATGCTGGGCGTGGAGACTCACACCCACCAGCAATCAACACCGCATACCACAATGCCGGACGTGGTGGCTCACGCCTGTAATCCCAGCACTCGGGAGGCAGAGACAGGAGGATTGCTGAGTTTGCGGCGGTTTGCCTGGGCACCATAGTGAGCTCAGGCCCAGCCTAAACTACAAAGCGAGACCCTATCTCAAAAAAAAAAAAAAAAGAATAGATTAATAATTGTATTTTACAAGGAGACAAAGGAAGTGACACACAGTGAGTATGGCTGCCAGACAGAGCTGGTGAGGCCCGTCTGCCCAGGTGCTGGCGTGGGCCAGGGGACTTACCACTGGTGCTTGTGTAGAGTAGTGTTTCTGTTCTGATTCCTCCATGGCCACCCCTGAGGTGTTCAGGGGAGGCTCTGTGCAGCTTGTGGGGGATGTGCAGCTTTTGCAGTCTTCTGACAACACAAATGCCAAAATCAGAGGATTGTGTTGGGAATTAGGTATGTATGCTAATGTCAGCCAGCCCAAGGCTCCCTTGGCAATAGAGCTTCTCTGTAAATTTAGTGATTGTTTCTAGGAACTTTGCTCTTTCACGTGTGTATTCATCTCCCAAGCGGAAAGTGGAACCTCCTTAGCTTGAATCACTTTAAACCAGTGACTTGATGTAGAAATTCGCAGCAGGAAACCTCCTGTTGATCCCAAACTCATCCTCGTTACATTTGCCCAATAACCGTGATAGACCCCTCCGCTGGACAGGGAATGCCCAGAAAAGAGTGGTAGAGAGTGTCACCACTGTGGCCACAGGCTTGCCTTTCCATCTAAGCCCCCTCCCTATTGAAAGACTGACCCACGGTCTCCGTCCTCACTGTGTATCCTGCATCAGCAGGGCAGCTGGTCTTCCAAACTCAGGAATATAAAAGATGGAACCGTGCTGGGAGTAACTTTAGTCTAATTTAAGAATTTTTCTAGCCGCTTACAGCTATTGGTATTACTTGAGGCTGCAGGTAACAGAAAACAAGACTAAAAGCAGCTAGATCTTTAACAACAGTTGTTTACAAATACAGAAACTCTGCAGTCAGGAGATCCTAGGGTGTTCAGAACATTAGCGATGGTGAGCCTCCATGTGTCCAGAATAAAACAGTTTTGTTCTTCCACAGTGGGTGAAAAGATGTTTGCTAAAGCTTATTTCCTCTTGCAATTTTCCTTTATTGTGAAAGAAAAATCTTAGAAGTTCCTGCAGAAGATTCGCCTTCAGGCTCACTGGCCAGAATTAGGGCACATACCCCATAAGCAATTGCCAGGGGGTGGGATGCTTAGGATACTGTGCTAAATGAAACCACCCACCCACGGTGGGTAGAAAGGTCCCCCTTCCCCTGAGTCTATGTCTGCCTATGAAACACAGTCCTGTCTGCTAGGAAGAAGCGGGAGTGGCGGAGGAAAGGCATCTGCATAGAGAGAAGGATCAAAGAGTAGAGAGGAGGCAGCACCCAGTAAATGTCAAAACATTTGGTAATCTTTCTGGAAATACTCCTAGTGGGCTTGAGAGCCACTTGAAGTTTCGGATCACTGATTGGAAGCCTGAGGAGGAGACAGACAGTTTGCAGAGAAGAAAAACAACCAGCACATATGAGATAGAGATAAGCAATGAGAAATCAAGAAACAGCAAAATTTTTAAAAATGCAGATACAGGAAAATAGGTTACTTTTATTAACTACTTAACCAAAATCTTTAATAATTTAGTAATTTAACTCTTTGAACTAAGCATAGTCTCACACACCTGTAATCCCAGTCCTCTGAAAGGGTGTATTAGAAGGATCACATGTTCAGATTTTACCTTGATGACTTAGCAAAATCTCAGAAATCTTAGCAAGATCTCAAAAAATTAAAAGGGCTTAGGATGTAGCTCAGTGTGAAAGCCTTGGATTCAATCTCCAGTACCAATAAGTAGGTACATAATTCATCAAATTAAACTCGAATCTGAAAAGGAGTCCTTTTCACACTAACTGTTCTGTAATATTTTGGTACAAAATATCAAATGATAAATCAGCATAGTACTAGCATAGTTGGTATTTTTTCAAAGGTACTTTTATTCTGGTTCAAATGCATAAAATATAGTACTTCATATACAAATATCCTTCCTTGTAGCACAGTGTCCAGCCCTATAAATTTGGCTTTCCTATATTATCTGTTTGACCCACTTCTGTTCAGAAGAAGAAAAATCAAGTATGATGTAATTATGACATTTGGGGATGTTTCTGATGGGACAGTTTGCATTTTGATAAGATGAGAGTAAGAAACAAAATCCTGTGCTTAGAATGTTATATATCTGATGAATCTTTTCTGGGTCAGGTGTGATTTTACCTTGTTATCCTGTGTTATGTTCACTGTCTACGTGCTTCTAGCCCCCGAAGCAATATTTACCCTAATATTCCACCTTTTGGCCCCTAGACCCAAACTTGATACATTCAGTAACCAAATCCCTCTGAACCATGTTCAAAAAAAAACCCTTACCCTAGAAACAACATGAAAATTGCTAAGAAGTGGGCATGGAAAGGGGCTCATCACCTTATGTTTGTCCCATGGCCTGGTACTGTTTCTAGCTTCCAGTCCCAGTTCCTCCTCAGTGGAAAGGGTGAGGGAGCAGAATTTGTTGTTGGCTTAGGCTAAAAGTCTCTCTTCCTTACACATGGGGCTAATTCACTGCGAGATCCAGCAATTTCTGCATAGGAAGTGTTGAGTGATGTTCAGAGCAAATTTGACCTATCTTTCGTTTCTCTGATTGATCATTGTACCTGTGGAAGTAACTTATTCACACTTTGGGTTCTTTGCTCTTGTGAGATACTATGTCCCCATACTGGTATGTGCACAGCACAGAAGAAGCAGCTCTGGACATAGGTTTTGAAAAGAACCCTGGAGAAATGATGCACTGATGTCAGTATAGTTAATATCTTTTAGCATAACAATAGTGGATTAAAATTTTGAGCATTTGAGATGTGGAGAACCACTTTATAGTCGTCTCCTTTCATCTTCACAACAGTCTTAGGAGGTGGAGACAGGTATCATCACACTCTGTAGAGCTACCAAAGTTGAAGCAGTTACACAGCTAATAAAGTGCAGATCCAGGGTTGCAGCCTAAGTCTGTGTTGTAGGCTCATAAATAGCATGTTCTTCTCTTACACGGAGATCATCAAAGCAGATCCAGCTGTGACTGCAGGGTGCGGGAAAGTCAAACTACTGTTTTCTGGTTTTCTAGCTGATGTCCCGAGTTGATGATGACATCTGTCATCTGCTTTGGAAGCAAGGTCTGCATCTTCAGGTAGCTATATCCCCAGATCACTGGAGAGACTATTTGAAGCCTTTTTTCCTTCATACGCCCAGTCTGTCCATTTGTTTGAGAGAAGAGACACGTGCTTGGGTTTATAAAGTGGCCCCGATCTCCACTTCCCACCAGGAGACTTGGAACTGCTCATGAATGATGACCTCACTTCTGGCAGTGCGTTCTTTCTTGAGATAGAAGACTACCTAGAGGGTATTCTGAGCAACTTAGAATGCTGTAGACAAGTTATCATAAACTCTACAGTTACACTCAGTGTTTCTTCCAGTGATTTTTTTCTTCCTGTAATTCAAATAAATAGAGCGAGCGTGTGTACTTATATGCATATGCATATACAATAAACTGCATATTCTACTATGTTCTTGGCAGGTATGATTGTATAAACAAATCAATTTAGTTAGCTATAATTTGGTTCCTCATTCTGTTTCATCAATTTTATGATGATTTATTCTTAGTCACATTAGAGCTACCAGGGGCAGAAACTAATATATTAGAATGTCGAAAACTGAATTTGAAAGATGGTTTGCTTCTCAGAATATGTAAATCTTATTTACATTAGAAAAATATAAAATCAATTTGTACCCAAATGAATAAAAACCCCTGATGTCCACTGAGGTACAATGAGTACTTCCTTGAAGCCCTAGGAAAGAGCAGATAACTGACAAATGGTAACTCTTGCTGGTCCCTGCTCTGGGGCCCTAAGTTTGGCCTCCCTCCCAGTTCTCACATGGCTACCAGGACCTCCTGGTGTCCTTCTCACGGGCCCCCTGGGAAACCCTGGTGTTCCCTCATGCTTCTTGTTTTTCCTTTCCTAGACTTAACCAAGTTATATTTTTCACTGACAGGTTCTTACTTTACAATTCTTACTCTTCTTCCTATCCCAAGACTGTTTCAGTCCCTCCACTTATTCCTCTCACATCCTAAAATGTCCCGTTGAAAGCTTATATCTGAAGAAATGAGGTTTGTCATCATACATTATGGAAGGCAGCTGTGCTCACCACTATACCACCAACGCACACGTGTTATTGTACATTATGGATAGAAGACCAGTGGGTGGAAAGCAGATACTCAGGTCCTTGATTTAGACCCACAATGATTATTTTTTGTGAACTTGACTGAGTCTTCTGCTCTTGCAATAAAATGTCAAAATCAGAGTTTCCAGATGTCCAAACACAGTTGGAAGTGGAGAGGCAATCAAGGCTGTCTTCAGAAATTCTTCTCTATTTGAAGCTTACTGGTTGCTTTTTGTCCAAAGGGCCACTAGCTCTAAATCTTCACATTCTGTTTTTGAGTTCTCGACTTTTACTACTAGAATTTAGTAGTCCCCCCCATCGTTTAACCCAAATCCCTCTTGATTCTTGTCAGTAAGTACTAATTTCTTACCTCTGACTAATAACTAAATTGAATTTCAGTTCAGACCTATAATTCACTTCAATGTAGCCCACATTTAGAATCCTTAAAATATAAAATGTGACCCTTAGCTTCAAGATAGTGGGAAAGCTACTTTGAGACTGATCTTGGTAATAATACAGCAGGTCTCAGCAAGTGTCAGGCCAGCTGAACTGAACAGCGTAGCGGCCCTTACAGTATCTTTCAGATCAGCTCTTTCTACTCTTCTGTGGCTGATTTGATAAGATAGAAACCAAGAGGCAGGTGAGCATAGACAACACTTTAGGAAGGCAACAACCTTTGACCTATGGAATGTGTAGAAGGAAAAGTAATAACTGTGTATTAAGGTTTTTTTTGTCAGGAAGCTCTAATGCTCTCCTGATGAGTTAGACTGAATTTCCCAACAGGGCACACCATCCACATGCCAGTGATACCACTTAAGGTGGAAGGATGTCACTTGGACCTCTTTGTAGTTATGGCTATTTTACAAATTCTTCCACTTCCTTCCTTCCTTTCTGTGCCATCTTGGTCCTGGCCGTGGCAGTGCCCTGTATCCCTGATTCTACTCTTGCTCCCTAGAGTCATTATCCAGGTGCCAGTCATACTAAGGGTTGAAAAGAGATTCCTTCCATATAAAAGAGATTCCTTCTATATAATAGAGATTCCTTTTATATTTAGAATAGCCTCCATGTCCTCACCTTTTTCATGAGAGTCCATATCCTGCCTCGTACTGAGAGTTTCACAGTACTTTCCCATGTTTTCTCCATGTACTACTTAGCATAGTTGATGCCAGAGACACTATAAGAACACAGGTCTTTTTAGATGGAAGAAACAGCACATAAGGAGTTGGAAGCCAGGACGAGATGAACATGTCCAAAGGCTCAGGAGGATGTGGAGTTACATTTTTGTGTTCCTCAGTGAAAGTGTACATGCAACTTTTTTATTTTGCTAAAATTTTGCATTTTGGTTGCAAGAGGCTTAATCAAAACATAAAGAGAATGAAGAAGATGTCAGAAAACTCATGGGGATGTTGAGACAACATTAAAAGTACAAATATTTGGATTTTTTTTTAGTTCAGAAAGAATTTAAGAATGTCAGAATGGTAGATGTCTTTTGCCATTATCAAGTAATTTTGAAATGATACAACTTGGCATTTAATAAAGATAAGAAGAAAAGGGATTGCTAGACATGGTGGCAGACTCCGCAATCCCAGCACTTGCGAGGCTGAGGCAGGAGTATTGTCACAAGTCCAAGGCCAGCCTGGGCTACATACTAAAATATATAAATAAAAAATGCATACTGGTAAGAAATTCTACATTTATACTCCATTGTTTCCTACATTTTGTATTTTTTTTGAGACAGGGTCTCGCTTTGTAGTTCAGGCTGGCTCTGAGCTCACTCTGTAGCCCAGGCAAGCCTCGAACTCAGCAATCCTCCTGCCTCTGCCTCCTGAGTGCTGGGATTACAGGCGTGAACCACCACACCCAGCCACATTTTGTATTTTTTATGTCTTATTTTGATTGAGAAGAATGTTAGTGTTTTTTGGTGTATTTGCTTTAGTATCATGAGCTAATTGATAGAGAATTCATTGAACACTGTCCCCACTGAGGAAGTAAACAAACAAAAATTAAAAATTGCTGTTTAATATTGTTTCAAATTTTATATACATTTTCTGCTATCCTCTTCATTCTTTTTTCTTCTTCTTATTGTATATTTTAAATATCCTGCCTTTCAAGGCACTAATTCTTTTCTTTTGATTTCTCCTATTAGGGATGCCTTGGATTGCATTCTTAATTTCACTTATGTATTTTTCAATTCAAATATTTTGGTTTGATTTTTAAAGTTGCTTCCATAGTTTTGTTATGTTTCTCCACTAGATTATTGAATTGTGTTTTCTGCAAGCTCTTGTGTTTCTTGAAGCTTATGAGTTTTGGGTTCACTTGTATTAGTTACCGTATGGTTCAATTTTTGTGCCTTATTTTGAACATTAGGTGAGGTCCTGGGTCCCTTAAAAGTTCTTCATACTTGTTGATATGTGATGTCATTTGTATCTTGAAGGAGTAGATGTTTATCCTAGTCATTACTGTCTTTATTAGTGTCTATCTTCCCAGACTTTCTAAAAAGCACATTGCTCGTTTCTTGAGCATGCACTTATTTTCATGATGTCAATGCTAGATGGTGCTGTAAGGCCAGATTTGCCACAAATTAGGTGTTGGGATAGTGTTTCAGCACTCGAGGGCAATCCAAGCCTAGGTTTGTCCCATTTCTGCAGTAGGCTTGGTCGGCATGAACTGGCAGAGCACCTGAGAATGGTAGTAAGTCTGCACCTTATGGACTGGTGTTGACTGGGATTAGTCCGGACACCTTATCCAGTCACAGGCCACTGGTCAAACACTTCAGGAAACTGCTTGGCTCTAGGAAGGGGCATCATTGAGGGGACCAGGTTTCTGTACCATGACTTTGTACGTCCTTCTTTTTTTCCCCAAGGAGACAAATACTCTATGCTGTGGTATCTGCGATTGAGGGCAGAATGCGTTGGGAAGTCCTGGCCAATAATGCTATAATGCTGGCCCACACTACTTTGGGCTGCCTACTGCTGAACGAACTAATTGCCCAAGATTTCTGCAACTACATAAATGACACTGGCCAAAACAGGAGTCTTATACATAAGCCTGGTACCATATATCTCTGCCTGGTGATGAGGCCATTCTAAAAGCTTTCTCTATGGCCCAGGTACATGAGGGCTGTTAGAATCTTCCTGGTGTTCAGTTCTACCGATCTGGCAATGTGTTGAGGCAAAGTCCTGTGCTTATGACCTAACCCCAGCAAATGAAGTCTTGCTGTATGCTGTGCTGCCTGGAGTTGGGGTAAACAGTACCCGTGAAGGCAGTTCTTTGGCTTGCAAAGTTTAGACCAAGCTGGGTTATAGCTGAGTCTCACAGCTTCAAATCCTTGCACAATTTCAGAAGCATATCCAAGTCTGCGCCGCAGCTGGTAGTGATGCAGGTGAGACATAAATGTGTCCCATGAGGGTACAGGTTTCTACTTTATAGGAATGTTGTAGATTTCCAGAAAATTTCAGCAAATTCTTCTGCTGTGACAGATGTAGTGGCTTCACCTATGAGCTTTGACCTGATTCTATAGACCTTTGCTTTCTGCCTTTGGGCTGGGTATCGCCAATATGGGTCCTGGGCTATAGTCTGAGGTTAATTCTTGGTTTAGCTATTACTTACTTTCCATTGTATGGAGTTAGCACAGTGTATAGTGGTAATTGGAATCACACAGCATGCATCCTTTTCAAATAGATGTCTCTTAAATGGTAGTGTGGATTTGAGTTTCTTCCATATATTCTCATAGCCAAATAGATAATTTCTACCACTGAGAAATATTTCATTGGTTAGATTAGATTTTGTGTATTCTTCTGTATAAAGAACACTTTGGTTATTTGAGTCTTGATAATTACAAGTAAAACTGAAGCAAATGTTTCTGTGCAGACTTTTGTGTGGAAAGCAGTTTGAGTTCTGTTGGGAATATAGTTACTAGGTCCATTCTTAGCTTTGTAGGAAACTGATGACTGTATTCAAGGTGACTGTACCATCTGTATTCTCACCAGCATCATGCAAGTTTCTGTTGCTCCAAGCTAGCATCTAGTGGTTTTAGTATTGGTGGTTTATTTGTCTTTTGTTTTTTGGTATTTTTTTTTTTTGGTGGTACCTGAGATTAAACTCAGGCCCTGTGTGTCCCAGGTTGGTGCAGTACCACTTGAGCTAAATACTCAGCCCGTTGGTGAGTATATTGGTGTTTTAACTACTCTTAACAGTTGTATAATGATGCCTATTTTTTCCTATTTCTGATTCTGAAGTGACACAATATCACACATCTTAAACTTTTAAAAAGTGTGTGGTTCCATCCTTTATCCATTTTTTAGTTAGGCTGTATTATTTTTATTGAATTATAACAGGTCTATGTGTATCTTGGATACCAGATACCAGTTTCTTAGTCTTTGGGTGGAGGGGTAACGGTGATCAAACTTTGACTTGTGAGGCAGGCACTGAAACCTCTGAGCAAAGTCCTTGGCTATTCTTTTCTGCTCTATATGATGACTGTATGATCTCAACTACATAAAATTTTGAAAAAGTAAAGACTAGCATCAATGGTTGATCAGTGGAGAGTTAAATAGTTAACCTAGAGACTTTGTAGGGTAGTAAAACTACTTTGGATGATACTTGGCATGGGTTAATTTTACATGCACACTTGACTGGGTATTAGAGTGCCTCACTATCGTGTCAGACATATACTGGATGTGTCTGCAAGGGTGTTTGGGGTGAGATGAACATGTGAGTTAGTATTCTGAGTAAAGCAGTTGTCCACCTTAACATGAGTGAATCTTCTCCAACCATTTGAAAGCTTACAGCAAAAAATTGGATATTCCTGTTAGAGGGAGTGTCTCACTGCCATTAGCTGCAGGTTTTTGGTTATTTCTTCTGCCTTTGTACACACACTAAAACATTGACTCTTCCTGAGTCTTGACCATCTAGGTCTTGGGACTTGCATTAGAGCTACACCATTTACTTTCATGAACCTCAAGCTTGTTAATGCAAATATGGAGACTTAGTCTCTGTAAATGTCTGAACCAACTCGTCTTGTCCCAACTCATCTATCTCTCTTACTGTCTGTCTCTGTCCATCTTTCTCTCTTCCCCCAACACTCCCCCCAACAGGTTTCTGTGGTGAACTCTGTCAAAGACACATGATGGTAGTACTTCAAATCATATGTATGTCCAAACCCAAATCACTGAGGAGAGTCTTCAAAAAATGAAATCTAGAAATTTCGTTCAACCTAGCTATTGCTCTTGTAGATATTTCCTCAGAAGTGCTGAAGTCATCATATTACATCAATACCTGCGTAACCAAGGTGATAACAGCACAATCCATGACAGTTGCATCTTAGAAACAGCCTGCATGTTCATCAACAGATAAACGGATAAAATATTGTATTTATGCACATTGGAGTACGACTCTGCCAGAAAGAACAAACACATCTTTTGTAGGGAAGGGGATGTACCTCGAGACCATAATGATAAATGATGTAAGTCAAAAACATAAGTTTAAATATCACGTGGTTCTCTCATACGAGAATCCAAAAATACAAGTAAAGTGAAATAAAGGATAGATAATAGGGCATAAGGAGGAAGATGTTTCTCAAATGGGAAGGGGATCAAGAGATGGGAGAGGAAAAGGAAGGAAATAAAGAAAGATGTCTTACAATGTATCAACTTCACAAGTAATATAATCATTATGTGCTATTAGTATGCAGTAATAAGAAAATGAAACAAAACCATACAGCTATACAACAGTGAACCATTATATAAACTGAGGATGTGTATCTTTAATGTGTGGATACTGATCTAGTAACCATACCAAATGTACAAAACTCACCCAAGATGTTTCTAAGGAGAATGACAAAGGGAGGAGAGTTGTAGGAACTCTGTAATACTTGTTTACAACACAGGTGCAGCTAGAAGAACTTGTATGTTGATGGTGTTTGAAGGAAATAAAGTTAATTTGCAGCCAAATTATGATCGTTGGTGTCAGATACCAGATAGTTAATTCAAAGGCAATAAGAAATGGTAATGGGAGAGGCAGGTGCTATGCTGAGATCATTGCTCCCCAAGAATCTCAAGCTGAGTTAAGGGTGACAGCAAAAGTACTAATGGGAATTGTATACCTAATTACCTTGGGATTCAAAACATGAACCAGCTTCAGGTAGATCTCAAGGGATTAGATGACTTAGAATGCTGCCGTGTAGCCCTTCATTTCTGCCTGTGGCATATGATGTGACACGTGTGTCACTCTTAGCAAAAAGAAATAGGTGCACTTGAGTTCAGGTATTAGTGAATTCTCAGCTGTTCTAATCTCCTTGTAGTCCAGATACTAGTGAAAGTGATCCCTTAGCTGTTCTGATCGCCTGGTGGTATAAACAGTGTCAGCTTTGCAGGCTGCCCAGGAGACCCTTCTCTGTTAGTGTTCTCCACTCATTCTGCCTTCAAGCTTTTCTTTTTTCTTTTTTAATTTTCTGTTTACCTTCTGGAACCAACCTCTGTCTTCTGCTGTGGACTGTCGTCCCACTGTGAGTAATCTGTGGTCGCCCTTACCTCTCCTCCTGCTTGTCTCCAGTGTGCTTTTAGGTACTGCTCTGTGGATGCCCCTCGTAGACAAGTGATGTGGTCCACAGAACCCCTATTCACAAGGCAGAAGAATAAGAGAACACTTGCTATCGTAGTTGGTAGGATCTGCAACGCCCTGGTGTTTTATTGTTTTCCTGTTCCTGAATCTGTATTTCGGTATCCTAATAATCTTTGTCATTCCTTGCAAGTCATTCCTTTGAAATGACTTGAGTGAGCCTGTGGCCAGGACCCAGCCGATCTCCAAATGCCAGGCAGCCATCTCTGACTACCTTGTAGACAAAGGGGCAGTTCACACTGCAGGAGGCAGGCAGGCAGTGCTGGCCCTGGTACATTTCTTTCCACAGTAGCCAAAACAGTGTAGAGTTAAACACCTGCCATCTGCTATGAAATTATTTAGTGAGACATACTTGAGAAAGGTGGCAGTCTTGACAAACTTCTGCTGGGAAACTCGGATGAATGGAGCTGATAGCAGTACGGGGGACATGCTCAGGCCTGATGCAGTTCTTGGACTGCAGTGAGCTCTGTTGCCTCCTGCTTGTCCATGCTCTGTTGCATTAGCTTAGTGCTCCTGGCTGATGGGGGGGGGGTGGCGAGAAGACTAGGGACCTGCACTCGTGCATCCCTTTTAGACGAGCAACCTGATTCATCAAGGAGGATGGAAATTTCCCTTTCTACCAAAATAAACAGAAACCTGAATGCCAGGCCCTAGGGACCAGAACCCTTTTATCCATTTCTTTCATATTAACATTTCAAATCCAGAGAGCCAAATGTCTTTGTTCCTAAAAGGTCACATGAAGAGCATCTTGACTCACATTAGCATGCTTAGACAGTCCCTGAGGTTAGACTAACTGAGAAGGGTCAGCCTGTGGGAAAAAATTTCATAAAGTGACAGCAAACTAGGAGAGACAAAGAGTTTAAGAATCTTGCCCAGTTATGCAGAGTGCACAGTGCCATACCAAGATGGGCTCTGGTCCTCTCTCTGTCACCTCACACCTGCCAGTGACAACTCTCCCTAGGGCCTCTGTCACTTCATTCTGTAAGTACAATAGTGCACACCCCCCAAACCCTGGCTCCACTCTGGAATTACTCGACAAATGTTTTTATTTTTAATTTAATGAATAGGGATTCCAGGTCCATCTGCAGGTGTACTAAGTTGAGATGTCTGGGTCTGCAGCCTTGAGCCCTGTGTGCTTGGTGAGCTTCCATCGAATGCTGAGGAAGTTAGCCGGATGCTCAATAAAACCATGCTTGGGAGCTGCTGGCCTAAAGGGCCTCTAATGACCCTTAGTGATAGGAGTTTTGGGAAATACTTAACTATATTTTAATAACATCTAGGCACTTTTCAGAAAGATAGAAAATAGTTTCTAAAGGAAAATAATTCGACCAGTCAAAGAACTCTGTGCTGTCATTTGTCATAATGAACACATTTCTGAGATGTGTGTTGTTATTGATTTGTAGAATTATAGCCAGATTACAAAGACACATCTCTATCGCGTATGTTTTACTTCACATTATCTTAAAAGCATTTCCTCGTGGTTTATGTATTTTTCATAGTGAATGTTTCCAAAGTAAATTACATTAGTTGTGAGTACCATACAGGCCCTTCTTTAATCTGCCACTCCCTTTTACTGGGTACGTTGAGCTAAATGCATTGGATCACTTGCTTTGTCACATAGCCTTTCATCTGAGGGATGAGAGAGCACAAGATAGGCCATCTCTTCTCCTTCTCCAGCCCCTGTGGAGCTCTGACAGCCCACATCCCATTCAACAACTGCTCTGTTTTGGAATTTGTGCTACAGGATGACAAAGTCATGGAGGCCAAAGCTTCTGTGGGAATCCAGCACGGAACAGTCTCAGAGGCTTTTTAATTTTCCAAGTGCCCAGTGTTACTGCTGCTGATTAAGCAGATTAATGGAGAAATGGATGGATCTGGCTTAGAAAATAGTTCTTGACTACTACAGTTCCTTCGTTTCACTTTGTTTTTATTTGCTGTGACTTGTTTGGTCATTTTAAAGGTTATGGTGAGCTTCGGTGTTCAGTGAAATCTCAGGCCAGAAAGCCCATTCACCAACCCAGTCCTAAGCTCAGACTGAATAACAGGCAGAAAACTCAGGGCTGAGGTTTGGGCAGAGATAATACTGGTGGATCCAGAGCCTCGCTGCTCCCATATAAATTCTCACATGTGACAAATTGGAAAATCTAGCCAGCCACCCATTTTCCTAAGAGGCAGCTGAGACTCAGAGATGCAAAGGAACTGGTCTAGGGTCTCACAGAATGTGAGGCAAAGCTTGAGCCAAGACTGGTGTCATCTCTTACCTCCTGTTGTTCTACACAAATGGGAGTATTGACATGGGATACATGTGACAGCTTCACCTTAAGAGTGTTCCAAGGACTCACAGTGGCCACATGGCTTCTCCCAACTACCAGCTTTGTCTCCAAACCCTTGTCAATCTGATGTGCCTTTGCTCATCTTGCATTTCCTTCCTTTCCTCTTTTCCTTCGGCCTTTTCTCTTCCTCCTTTCTTCCCTCCTTTCACAGTTTCTTGAATGGTAGGCAAATGCAAGGCACTCTACTAGAGTTGCATGGATTCATCTGCTGTTAGTGACAGGCCAGCCCACAGGCAGCTTCCTCTCCAGAGAGAAATGAAACATAAAGGCTATGTTGATAGTTGGGGTGACACACACTGATAAGCTGAGCACTCTGTAAGGTTGAGGCAGGAGGATGGTGAGTTGGAGTCCAGCCTGGGCAATAGTGAGACCCTGCATCAAGAAAGAAAGAAAAGAGTGGAAGGAGAGAGAGGGATATATCTCAATGCAAAGGCCTTTGATTGAATTCCTAGTGCCAAAAAGCAAACAAAAAACACCCCATAAAAAACAAAGAAAGGATTGGGAATTATGGGAGCACAAGTAAGGTCCCCCTGTATCCGACTGGGCAAAGTGGATGAAGCGCTTCATGAGGTGTGTTCACCTTATGACATCTGGAAAGCGCAGAGAGAAGGGAGGAGCTGGGGATGAGAACACATCCTTCCAGGCGATGCCCTCGTCATCCACCTCCCCCAACCAGAACCCAGCTCCTCACAGCAAGTCAACTGTATTTCCTACATGAATCAAATCAACTTCTAAACACATGAAGCATTTAGAGAATATTTTGGATCTAAAAGAGACATTCTTCCCCTGGCAAAGAATTATGTTGGGAACTTTCACAGTTATGAACAGATCTTGCAGGAAGAAAATTTGTAGATGTGAACAAATTGTGGAAGTAGCTCATTTGTCTGAGGGACATAGTTATAGTTGTGCTGCTGTGTCCTTATTGCACAGTTGAACTGTGTCCAGCAGTACAGTGCTCAGTCAGAGCCCAGGCTGTCTGGAAGGAAGAGGAGAAGCAGTGATGATATGAAGGGGACTGCTATCACAAACCAGTAATCATGGGAACAAAGGTGGAAATACTGTACAGTACTGTATCACCGTGTGTGTGTGTGTGTGTGTGTGTGTGTGTATGTGGTACAGGGGATCAAATTCAGGCCCTTGTGCGTCCGAGTCTGGCGCGGTGCCACTTGAGCTAAATCCATAGCCCTATATCACCATTTTAAGGTAACTATAAAAAATAGTTTATAGTTTTTGTGAATGTTTTGTTTTTTAATGGTTTACATTGTATATTTCTGTCAAAAGTGTATAAGACTTGCTTTGTTAGGCTTCAAAACAAATCTGACTTGCTTATGTTCTCCCAGAATGTAACCTGTGTGTTAAGTCAGGAACATAGCATATTTCCTTTCCAAAAGGACAAGTGGAGGAATAGTAAGAAATCGGGACAAAGCAAGAATGAAAAAGAGGAGAAGAAACAATAAATTCTGTGTGGGAAACAGGGGAAGGGAAGTTTACTAGAATCTTCGCATTAGGTTCTAGTCTCCTGTGAGTTGACAGCACATGGTGAAATACCAACTAGGTAAATAAGGCTTAGAGAAGCTGAGCTTCTCTAAGCCTGCCCCATACTACTCTGGGTAGCAAAAGACTCCAGACCCCAGCCTACTGCACCTTTTATTCAGCACCTCTAGAGTAACAAAATGTAACAAAGACTCAGGGCCACACCAGCAATGGCTTGGTTACACCCTGAAGCATCACAGCATGTGGGAACACCAGAGTCTTATTGTTACCAGAAGTGAAGGTAAGGTAAGTCCAAAGTCTGCAGTCAGGCAGGAAGGCCTGGTCAGTTTTGACCTTCAAATTATTTCTCCAACACAAAATTGTTCCCAATATAGTTAAGTCCAACATTCTTCTGCAGGAAGACCAGGTCAGTTTTGACCTTCTAATTATTTCTACCAAACAGGATCATCCCCACTGTTTCTGTAGCTCCATGTCCAGGAACTAAGGAAAGCTATGTCTCAAAGGTGTTAAGCAACTCTATCCCTGCAGTATTTCTCGCTGGAGCTGTTATGGACTCATTCTTGGGATGATTTTGGTGATTGGCTGAGACTTTTCCTTAGTCACACATTCTACATTCCTGGGATCTCCAACTTCCTGGGTCGTCTACTGTACTTTTAGCTTCATACTCATAGCATCATGCACTACCCTGTCTGGAGCACAATGTTCAGCTTCCCAGGCTGCCTTCTGAAGCTTCCATGACCCCATAACCTCCTGCACCATACATATCTGCAAAGGCAGCAGCATGTGGATGATACCAAATTCTGCTGATAGGTTGAACAGTAGCCAGACCTCTTTCAGTGATGACTATAGAGGTCTCAGTGGATGGATATCTGTACACTGTGAATCAAATCTCAAGGACCCACTTTTCTAGGGGACCTTCTTGAACAGGGGTTTACCCTGAGGAGGGTCTCTTCTCAAAGCTTTACAATTTTGTACCCTTGAGTTTATGAAGTATAGTCTTGCTAATTCCTTAGACAACCTTCAAACCATCTCTCCTATTAATGTGATGCAGAATACTCAGCTTCTTCATAATGCTAATCTTTTCAGAAACTATCCTCTCTGTGGCCTCAACTATTCAGAATGATCCTTTTTGATAAAACTGCAGACTTTTAAAATCACTTACTTCATTTGTTTGCTGCTTGTTCTCATTGTAGATCTGGCTAAAAGCACCCCCCATTATCTATGCCACAGCCTGACAGTTGGGCTTTTTTGAAATTTCCCCCACCACATTATCCCACTGCCTTTTATCTCAGTCTCCTGCAAAATCTCAGAACAGGAGCAAAGTGTACACAATTGTGCTGATAAAGTGTAATACGCATGACCTCTAGTGTAACTGCCAATAAGTCCAGCTGAATCCTCCTGGGCCTGGTCTTTACTGTCTACATTCCTGCTAGTATTTTGATCTCCTGAGCTCTGACTAGAATTTCCCATCAAGTTCAAGCTTAGTTTACAGCATTCTAGATCTTCTCTAGCTGACATTTCTAAACTTTTCCAAATTCATTCTACAAACCAGTTCAAAAGGCTTTCAAGCCGCATGATCAGGTAGTCAGAGCAACTACTCCACTTTTTTTTTTTTTTTTTTTTTTGAGACAGGATCTTGCTTTGTAGTTCAGGCTGGCCCTGAGCTTACTATGTAGCCCAGGCAAGCTTCAAACTCAGCAATCCTCCTGTCTCTTCCTCCTGAGTGCTGGGATTACAGGCATGAGCCACCACGCCTGGCACTGTGGTTTGCGGTATTGATTGCTGGTGGGCGTGAGTCTCCATGCCCAGCATTGTATGTGGTTACCAGGATCGAACTCAGGACCTTGCACTTGCAAGGCAGGCGCCGGAACCACGGAGCTAAATCTCCGGCCCAACTACTCCACTTTTATGATACTGATATCTGTATTAGTCACATTTCCATCACTGGGGCAAAATACCAGATAACCACAATTTCAGTGAGAAGTGTACTTTGGCTCATGTTTTCAATTCATGGTCATCTGGCTCCAAGACAGCACTAGGTTGGCAGAGGCCATAGGAGAGCAAAAACCAGTCATCTAAATACATCCTTCCAAGTCTCGATCCCAGTGACCCACTTTCAACCAGGCTCCTACCCCTAACAAGTTGTCTATGTTCCCCTCATCATCCACCCACCAACCATCTTTCAAACACATGAGACATACATGATTCCATGTTCTGTTTTATTTTTTCACAGTACTGGGAATTGAACTTGGGACCTTGTATTTATGAGACAAATACAGTACCACTGAGCTAAATCCCTGGCCCTGCATGGAATATTTTATAAGTAAACCATAACATAGACAAAATGGAGAGGGTATATGTGCTAAGTGAGCTTACTCATACCTGATTGTTAAATTTCCCCCAGGAGAGTGGGAGGGCCACCATCAGGGTGCACCTGGCACACACGTCTATGGACCTGAAACCTGCATGGGGGGGGTGGTGCTGTAAGCCAAGGGTGTGCTGTGAAAAAGACAAGAAGTCAAAGAATATTTCTGGTGCGGTACCTCCTGCTACAGAGCTACAAATTGCAAGAGATGCCCACTTTCTGCTCCTAAGCCTTCTTCTCACTTCTAAGCCCTCTCCTTCTCCTGCCACACAGCTAGAGTCATTGATTCCCTGGGGCAACCAAGCTGGCTTTCAGAATACAGATACTTCAGTGTTTCTGATTGAGAGGGGCCCTGAAGCTTCAGAGTGGCCCGACCACTGCTGGAATGAAGCATGCATACTTGGAATGCAGATTAATGGTGTTTTTGTATCTCTAAACTCATTATTAATGGCCAAAAAAAGAATTCACACTGCTGTTTTATTTTTGCCTGTTATCTAAATAAAACAGACATTTAAAGTATGTTCTTTAAAGGATACTGGCAATCTCTCAATTCAGGTACAACATAGCTGTGGTACCAATTCATATTTAAAATTGCATTTTACTGTTATTTGTTCCTCATTCTTCTGACTCAGGTGCACTACCTTGCTTCATAAATATAAAATACAGCCTCCTAGAAAATGTAAATGGCAGGCTAAGGGTGCGGCTCAAGCTAGCACTTCCCTAGCATGCCCAAAGCCCTAGGTTTGACCCCAAGCATTGTTTAAAAGAAAAAGTATATGCTAAGTTTGCACTTAAAGCAAAGTGTAGTGATGAGTCATGTCCATCTGTAAGAACAGTATCTCCGAGACACTGAGCATAGACCTGCTCATCACAGGGAGCGATGTACACCTGCTCCAACAGTGGCTCGGCACACCTGGGTGAGCTGAAGGCTCCATCTGAGCCCTGAAAGCGAAGGAAGTCTACTTTGGTTGAATAACATGGAGGGCCTCTTACAAGTGCACATGTAACTAGGAAGAAGCTGTTGTATTCAGCTGTGCTCTTTGACATCCCTACTGTTCTTGTAGCTAGTTAGGCAAGCGCCCAACTGCGTGTTGAGGTGATAGAAAATAGGATGGGTAAATTTTCCTTGGAGGAATCAGACAATACCCAGAGTATAACTTGCCCATGTTTGGTTCTTCTGTGAATGTTCCCAGGCAGTTGGGACAGGAAGTCAGCAAAAGCAGAAAAATACTTGCTGCAAGGGTTTACTGAGAAAGAAATGTGGACAACTGCTTATTGTCTATGAGCTGAGAGCCAACAGTATCCTTTCCTTTGGGCTCTTGGCTGCTCATAGAATTTAGTGTATTAAAACATAAGTGTCACTGTAATATTGTTTTTGTCAAGACAAATAATAGTCTAAGCTTGTTACAGAATAATGTTTTACTTGTGAGTTTGAGGGTTTTTTTTTCATATAAAATCATTTCCACTTGGGTCATGGGCTAATGCAGGGTGATTTCCTCTAATGTTACACTTCAGAGAAGATCATTAGGCACCATCAACCAGTTTTACCTTAATCTGCATTGGTTACTAAAGGCCCTTAGAGTTACTTGGTAGGTGCATAGTCTAGCTGCTCTCCGTTCTCTAGATAAGCTGGGAAAAGACCAGGGAAGAGAAGTGCATAGATTTCAGAAAGAAATAAAGAGAATGGCAGTTGCTAAATGGGTCTTCCACATTTTTAATATAATCCTCATCCCAAATCTCAAAGGTGTGTTTATTTTTGTTTTCTAGCTAAGGAAGCTCATATTCCAAAGGAAGGAGAAGATAGGGTAGGAAGAATTTTAAGATGATTCCCAGTGGCATTTGTTTTTCTAGAATTCTCTTCCCTTGTTGGTATGCAAAGTCTTTGAATAGGATGGATCTCAATTTCCTAATTAGGCAATGTTACTTGGAGAAAAGGTTTAGATATAGTTAAGGTTACTCGCTGATTGACTTAGTGTTTGTCAAAAGGGACACTGTCCAGGTAGACCTGACCCAACCTTTGATATCTGCATGGAGAGATCAAAGACAGAGGAAGTCAGAGGTCTGGAAAAAGAAATTGAACCTGAGGAAATTTTCTATTATTGGATTTGAAGTGGGAGGAGTCATTGAGAAAAAAGGCAGGTGGCATTCAGAGATGAAAGCAGTCCCAGTAGACAGCAGTAGAGTGGAGTCTCAGTCCCATGGCTACAGGGGCTGTCTGGGCTGATAGCCACATGCACTTCAGAGCCTAGACTTGGGACAGAAAATCACCACAGTGGACTCCTCAAGTACATCCTCTTGAAACTCAGCCATGCTGGGTGCCCTACTGATAGATACCAGGAGAAAGAAAATGGGAGGGGTTTAAACTGCTGAGTCTATGTCCATTGGTTGCATAACAATAGAAAGTTAATATAGGAGGTAACAAACTAGAATTTAAATTTGGGGGGTTCTGGAGACATGGCCATTGCTCCTACTGCAGAAGCTGCCTCTGTCTTCTGCTCCATGTGTGAAGAGAGGGGGGTGAGTGTTTACTGGACAATTAGCTTCTACAAGTAGCTATTGAGAGCCACTCTGAGCACAGCCCTAGAGTAGGCAGTGGGTCTACAAATGGTTAAGACTGCACTGTATCCCTAAAGGGGTTGCTATCTAGCATGAAAGGCAAACTAAAGGAAGATGGTGATAATGTGGGGAGGTCTATGGCAGCCACACAGTGGGCTTTAAGAGCAGAGGAAGAGAAGGCTGTGAGAAGAGAAACCTCGGGCTTGGACCTCCAGCCTAGGTTGGAAGCCATGGGCAACAGGGGAGGCGCATGAGGGAAGTGGTCACACACAGCATTGCCAAAAGCAGAGTCACAAAGTACCCGATGTATACATGAGATGATAGTTAGCATGTGGTATTCAGGTTGCTAAGTATGTACAGACACGAGGAGGATAAAACTAGAAAATGGATTGGAGCAGACGGAGAGGGGCATTGTGTGCCATCTTACAGTGGTGGAGCTGTTCGCTCCAGGCAAGAAGAATGTCTCTGTTCTGCCAGCTCTGTCTTCTCAGGGACTCTATAAAAGTCAATAAGCAACTTACTGGGTAACATTCTAGGATTAGTATGCACTAAACTATAAGCTCCAAGACCACAAATAGCTGCTGTTCTGTTATTTTTTCACTTCATTTCATCTGTAGTTAGTTCAACAAGTGTCTCCCCATGCGGCTCCTCCTGCTGGACACCGTCCATCCCAGAGCATGTGCAGATTCCAAGGTGTTGATAGGGTGTGCTGAGGCAACTTGTAGCTTCCTTGGTTTGACAGGGGTTGAGAGGGAATGGAAAGGGTTAAGAAAGAGAGAAAATGGGAATCCAGCTCCTGGAAAGTAGGAGTGGAAGAGGCGAGAAAATATGCAAGTCTACCTCCTCCAAGGCATTTTTGGAATTCTCCATGCCCCAAAGACCCATTGCTTTTGATGAATAGCTGTCATATTTCAGCAGGAAGATTGATGCAGGTTACCCGGACAAGTTCATAGTTGGCAACTGTGCCTTGCTTAATTGGATGCTGAGGGTTGAATTATTGTGCATCCTTTGCCTTAATTACATAATGGCTTTTCTTTATTAAAACTTGACATAATGACACCATAAGGAACAAAATATTTCAAGGAGCACTTTGGAAGAATTGTGGTTTTTCCTTTAGCAGTCCTCACCTCTCCATTCCCAGGGTTAGAGCTTTTCAGTCCATTGTAAAACAGAATGAGAAATGTGGGGAACTGGAATTGTTTTGCATCTTGGCTACAGTGCTTGTTTTCTGAGGGTTTTAATCAGCTCCGACTAAGTACCATAAGCTGAGTGGCATCAGCAAGTCACTTATTTTTCAAGTTCCGGAGGCTAGAAGCCCAAGGTATGTCTGGATTATAATGATGGCTGTCTTCCAGGTCATAGATTGCTGACTTCTCAGCTATCTCCAGTGTCTTTCACCAATTTTACAATGTCTAGGTTCTACTTTTTGGTCACCATAACCATAATGTTCTTGAAGGTCCTGCTTCTAGATACAAGAATTGGGTGTTAGATTTTCGACACAGAATTTGAGTACGGACAGTTTTGTGCACATCAGTGGATGTGTAAATTCATTAAAACTCATGCATTTGTATACTTTTAATGAGTGCAGTTTATCTAGATAAACAATATGTACATAAAATTGTTTTGAATATTGAGTAGGCCAAAAGCATCCAGATGTTGGCTCAGTAGATTAGTACAAACCCTTTAAAAAGATTTAAAAAGCTCTCACTCTGGAATGCAGTGACTGGGCCACCTGCTGCTCAGGGCAGCAGCTGCGGCACATGTCGTTCTCCCTGAAGTCTCTCCTCCCATTGGGCTCATAGTGGCCAGTGTGACCAGCCCCCATAGGACAGCAATGGATGCTCACATTGTATCCTGGTTGTAAGTTATCTCTTGCTCTTCCCCTGATAGCACTGTACCCTAGAACTCCTGCTCTTGCTTAGGAGGCTCCAGTGACTCAAATAAAAGACCATCCTCCAACTTGGAGAAACAGACCCACTTGGCCACCTCCCCTCGGAGTTAACATATCTCCAAAGGGCCGTGGGAGAGCTGTGATGTGGGTGAAAGGTCCCAGGTACCTACTGGCTCAATTCAGACTGATTGCTTGTACCAGGACACCTCTGAGGCTGATCGCTTCCCAAGAGCTTCATGCTCCAACATTCTCTCGCTTTTGAGCCTTTCACAGATCATGCTTGTGCTTTTGGATCTCCAGACTTAGCTTTCAGATAATGTGTCGGTGGATACTAATTACTTGCCCTGTCTACAGTTACCTCTGAATATCATAGAAGCAAAGCACCTTGGAGACAGTGAATCCCAAGGAATCTTGCTGCTTTAATGAAATCCTTACTGAATTCTAGTTTATCTATCCTAGTACACCAAGGGAACTCTTCTAGCACCCCTGAGGAATCAACATCACTCAGCTATTATAATCGTCCATTACTCATTCAGAAGGTTTAGCACATTTCTGCTGCTCTCAGCACTGGCCACATGGAAGTGAGTAAGACATAGTTCCTCCCCTCCAGGAAGTCACTGTTTGGCAGAGGTGGGTAGACTTGTACTTTCTGAAAGGAGATACATGTCACGGACAGCTGTGGCTTGATAGAGATGAGAGATTTAGAAGCCAGAGGAGAGAGATTTCAGTGCTTTCTGCATCTCAAGTGGTTGCCGGGAAAAGCCTCCAAGAGAAAATGACCCCTGAATAATCTCTGGAATTTTGAAGGTAGACATCCTTGGAAGAGGCAGCTGCATCAAATAAGGTATGAAGCAATTCATACCTTATTTACATTTTACTTAAAAGAGAGTAGAGGCTGAGATAGGTGAAAAGCTTATCCATCACCCTATCACTTAGGCAGTTAGTAAGAGCTTTTATGTATCATGTGTTATTCTTGAGTTTGGAGATATAGAAATAAATTCAAATTTAAGTATACATTCTTTCTGCTGCTCAATAATACAGCTGTCTCTTTTTAATTTAACAATGATATTGCACATAGCTTTTCTGCACAAGACATTTTGGGGACTATAACAATGAGCGATACAATCCTGTCTTTAAAATATGTATATAATAAGGAGAAGGAAGTTGTACAGAAGCACAAATAATTTTGTGGTTCTTTCAACAGTGGAATGTTATCCTGAAAAAAGTCATTGTTTTATTTTCCTGATATCAAAGTACAAGGATCACAACAAAATGAAACTACTTGTACCTAGTACTTAGTCCCTAATAGCAACAACAGCAAAAAAGAGCTGTGATCCATAGTTTTTTGGAAGCTATTATATTTGGACTCACACTTATGTGATGTAACATGACCTACCATGAGGAAAGAGGTCAGTCCATGTGATTAGGGTCAGTCCGCTGGGTCTGCCATGGAGGTAGCTTAGAGACAGATCCAGAATCCATAAATAAGTATCTGTTCTTACACTTTTTCACATGGATGTCTGAGTGTCTACCTCTTTCTGGCTGAGGGAAAAGTGGGAATTATATCAAGATGGACATTGTTACATCTTCCATTTGACACTTGTGTAGTAAATGAAGGTGAACCATGTGATTTCAACTCAAGTACTTGTATCCACTTAGGCACCCTTGGTCTGAACCAATGGTATCCAGGGCTAGTGCTATTGTGGTTCATTGGAAGAGAAACTTAATTACTACTTCTTTTGGGCAGAAAAGAGATCAGAAGACTGGGGATGATTTTTGAAGCCCACAAAGAGGTTCCATCCTCATTCCACTTCCCAAATAACCAGTGCGATCTCTGCAAGCCCTGCCTGGCCATGTAACTGGAACTGTTGGGTGCCAAATTCCAAAAACTGTCTGCATATAGAATTTAAGGGATTGACAAGTCCTTTTAGAATTTTTTCCATAGCCAACAAATACTGAAAGACATGCTAACCAACAGTTCCCAAGAGTATTAATATGCAGAGAAGATGAACTCACTTTGGTGAATAGGTGTTTTACCCTAAACCCTAGTGCCAATAAGCTTAGCTAGGCCACTGATGAATTCAGAAAGCATGACTCATTAGTTGACCCTATTGTCCAACCTGGGCTTGTGGCAGATAATGTTAACCAATTGGTGTGTACTTGTGTTGATGGTGAAGAAACCATCAGACTCTTTCACTATAGGAAGCCACTGTTAATTCATGTGATTAATACACAGATGGAGCCCACTTACTGGGTTTTGGCCCAGAGGATGAGGGCATACTTGCTTTGTCCTGCCCTTGACTTACTGCTTCCCCTTGGATTCTCCCACTGTTCTATGCTTGGCTGCATACCCATAGTCTTCAAGCTATTAAGAAAAATGTCACATACTTGGACTTGGGAAACTGAAGCTCTGCCATGTATCTTCTTCCTTCCTCTTTACTATCAGAAGCCAAGTGATGAGTGTTCTATTGGCCTTAATCCATTGAGCCACCCCTCCCCATTCTGGCTGAGGCTTGACTTCCTGCATGGGTTTTCCTTCATGGTATTCTCCTTACCAGCTCATGTCCTCAAATGATTAAAAAAAATCAGATCTTTGGACTATTTAATTTACAAGTAATTTAAATTTTCTCTTTCATTGGTTCCTCTTGCTCCAAGATTTCTTACTTGATAACTGAGAACACTACTACTTGGCTTGAATATTTTATGGACCACTATCTCATTATGGCCCTGAGGAGTTTGCTAAGTAATAATCAGCCAGTAAAATCTGAAACTTTCTACCTCCTCTAGAGAACTATTTCCTTACTTCATTTTTTCTGAACTTTCTAGATTTGGCCTTAATCTTCTTCCACCTCCTCAGTAGGTGGCTTCAATTACTCTTAAACTGAGAGGCTCTTAGGAACTGATTGATAATTTCTGCTCTTTTATGGAAAGAAATCAAGCAAATGTTTCTCTTTAACTCTGGGGAAGATATTAGTATGACTAGTCAGATTCCAAGGCCTTCAACGTGTAAAGAAGTGCAGTGCCCAAGCAGACATTGCTTCTCTGTCCTGGCTGGTTGGATGTCTGCCTTGCGTAATAACAATGTTGAGGAGCTAAATTGGATGCCAAGGAAGTGAAAAGTGCGGAGTAGGCAGGGGTGATGGTCTCTTTTGTCTTTAACTATTTAGGCTCAATGAAGTCATCACAAATGGTCAGAGACAGTGAGGGTTTTCAGTAAGTCTTGCCAGTACTCTTAAAATGCCTCTTAAAGACAGTTCTAGTTGTCCAGCCTTGCCTTTCTCTAATACATACTGTGTGTTGAGCCTTTACGATTTCATGAAATGCAAGGATTTGGTTGTATCCTTATCTTGGAAAGGAAAAACACATGTAGGCTTCTGGTATAAGGATCAGAGGAATGATCTTGGTTAGGGAAACAAAACCCCTTTGTGTGTATAAGAATAACTTACTAGAGAATTCAGCTTCTGACAGGAAGGCATACACACCTCAGTCTCAAGGGAGGCTGTGATACGGAACAGAACAATGAGAAGGAACAACAACAAAACAAAAACAAAAACAGTGCAGTAAGTTATAAACTTAAGAGTTGGGTAAGACAATCAAAATGGCAGAGTAGTGACCAGCAGCAAAATTCTGCTTCTCTGAGACCCAGAATACAGACAGACAGAAAATAACAACTTGGCAAAAAGCAAAAAAAAAAAAAAAAAGTAGATTTCTAGGAATGAGGAAGGAACTGACAGGAATATTAGAAGCTACAGATACGTTGGAAAAGTGAATCACAATGGCACAAAAAAGAATGAAACACTCTGGAAGTATATACCTGCTCCAGAAAAGGGGAACCTGTTTCCATAAATAGAAGGTAAACCCCCAGGGATAGGAACTCCAGGGAGCAGCAGACCAGGCTAGTAGCACTGGCCTCGAAAAAAGACCATGGTGATTGTGAGCTGCCAAAGTAGTTGGGGGTTTTCCTCTGAAATAACTTCTTCTACACGGCTGGCAACTGCTGGAGGAGGAATCTGGTGAGGTGCTCAGTGTATTGCCAAAGAGTGCTTTATCAGGCACCATTTCAGGAATTGATTGATTATTGAAGGCAGAGACTAGGAACAAGTAAGCAACTTCACAGTGCTCATTGTAACCCTCCAACAGTGCCTAGGCATGGGACACCATCCCCAGTATGAGACACAATCACAGACAGGGAGTGGGCTAGGCAAAGATCTCCCCAATGTTTAGGCTCTGGCTGGGAAAGACATGGGCCCCCTACCTCATAGTGAGAAGCCAGGCCTGCCTTCTGTTGGCTCAGAAATGACTGGGTCTCAGAATGTTGTCCTTCAAGTAGAGCAGGCTGATCAAACCCTTGCCTGCTGCCATCACATCCCGAGGCTTAGGTACTTGGCACTCTACAGGGTAAATGGGTTGAGGTATTCTTGGAGCAGGGAGGTATCTTACAAACCCAAAGGTTGTTAAAAACCATAGCATGAGCCCCAAACCATAGATCTTGGAGAGAAAATGCTCATTCAGAACTAGAGACTTTTCTTTCTTTTTTTTTTAATTCATTTTTTTCTTTTTCCAACTTCATCGTTTCTTTGGAGGGGAGGGTTGGGGAACTTTTTTTTTCTTTCCACTTATTTATTTATTTTTTTGCAGTACTGGAGATTGAATTCTTGAACTAAGGCCCTTGTGCTTCCAAGGTAGGCATGGTACCTACCACTTGAGCTAAATTCCTGGCCCTTTGTTTTTAAATTCTTACTTGTTTTGTCTTCTATTTGTTTTTCTTTTCTATAACTTTATCTAATTATTTTAATATCCTTTTACTCATTTATGAGATCCTTTATCTCTCTTTTCTCTCCTCATTTTCTTTTGTTTCATTTTTGACATTTTTCTTTTATTGTTCCCACCCTCAGATCTTTAATGATATAACTATATAGTTTACTAATCTTGAGAAAGTTAACTGTTATTACTGTTGAGTTTTCTTTGGCTAGTGGAGATAGAGTTGTAACATTTAGTAAATATTTATTGTATGTAAATATTTGATTTCTTAGTGTTTATACTCTAAAAATGTTCTTTTCTGTGGTCGTGTGGGTACATTAGTAGATGAAGGTATGCTAAAATCTTTTTTTTCTTGGCTGATAGTATTGTTGACTTACTTGTTACTGCCACAGTTGTGTGTTCGTTGTTAAATTTTTTATACGTTCCCATATCTGGATTAGCTTTGTTTCATTAACATTACTGCATTCTATCCCTGGAAAACTTGAATACTAGATCCCCAATTCTCTTCCCTCCCAAATTAATGGAGTTGGTCAGATCTTGAGACAGAGACAAAGGCGTATACATGGTTAGCCACACCTAGATCACCTCCCTGAAAAGCAGACACTAAAGAAAGAGACAGCTCTACTAGCAACACAGTCTTTCTCCTGTAAGTGTCCACAGACCTTAGCACAAAACTAAACAAATAAATAAAAACAATAGAAACATAAAACAAGGCAACAAAATGCCTCCCAAAACTCCAGAAATCCCCAAAGCCAATTCATGGGGCACTGGGGTAGGAATGAAGAAAGCAAAAGACACATGGCCATGCTATTCAGATGGAGAACAAAAGGGATTACTCAACAGAGTGCTAAGGTGCTTGGCAGCCTCATAAAAGATGCAATTAAACAAATAATGGATGTTTTTTATTAGCAAGTTCTGTAAGCCCCTGGGTCATTTTGTTTGTTGAATCCATTATCAACAATAGACTTCTCAACACTAATCTTAAAGACTAAGAAAATTTGAAATGAAGTGTTTTTTTTGTAGTTCAGGCTGGCCCTGAGCTCACTATGTAGCCCAGGCAAGCCTGGAACTCAGCAATCCTGCCTCTGCCTCCTGAGAGTTGGGATTACAGGTGTGAGCCACCACACCCGACACTGGTATGTGGTACTGATTGCTGGTGGGTATGAGTCACCACGCCCAAATTTGTATGTGGTTACTAGGATCGAAGTCAGGACCTTACGCTTCTGAGGCAGGTGCTGGAACCACTGAGCTAAATCTCCAGGCCCCTGAAATGAAGTGTTTTAACCCTAAAAAAACAACATTTAACCTGGATTTGTATACTCTACAAAACTATCTCTCAAAACTGATGGAGAGGTGAAATTTTTCCATGACAAGGAGGCACCTGGAGAAATTCCTGAACACCAAACCAGCACACAGAAAACTTCCCAAGAATATCCTAGAAAGAAACAGAGCAGTCAGCAATGCCAGAAAATCTAATGGAATGAATACACCAACCAGGGTGGACAGTAAATGAGGGAACAATGGGAAAGGGCAACAAAAAAGGAACACAGGATAGTAATAAGGCTGTGCCTTTTAATTATAGCTCTGTGTGAGTGGATTTACTCCATCAATAGAAGACAGATTGACAGAGTGGACTAAGATACAAATTCACAACTATATGCTGTATATAAAGGACACATTTAATCCAAAATGACATTCACAGATTAAAAATCAAAGGCTGAAAAAACAATAGTCAATGCAACAGGAACCCAGACTAATGCAGGAATAGCTATAATAATTCAAGACAAAGCAGACTTAAAGCCAAAACTGATCAAAAGAAGCAAAGAGGTACATCACATATTGGTTAAAGGAACAATTCAACAGGAGGAAATAATTATAATGTAACCATAATGTTGGCACACTCAGTTTCATAAAACAAACCTTAGTGAATATAAAAGAGTATATAAACAGTAACATAATTGTACTGAGTGACCTCAGCACTTCTGTGAGAAATACACTGACCAACTAGACAAGAAAAATATCAGAGTTAAACAAATGAACTTAATAGAATTGACGGTTACCACACAATAGCAACAGTTATACATTTTCTTAGCGAGGCACGAGACTTTACCAAAACAGATTACAGGGTAGCATATGAAGCATACTTATGTACATAAATGGAAAAAAGTGGAATTATTCAATTCATATTATTAGATCATAGTGCAAAGGAACTAGAAATCAATGAGAAAAGAAATTATGCAAATAAATGGAAATCAAATTTCTCTAATAATCAAGGAATCACCAAAGAAATCAAGAAATTAGACAATTACTAGAATCAAATTAAAATACCAGTACAAAATAACAGAATCTATAGGGCATAATGAAAACAGCCCAAGAAGGAAGTTTATAGCAATAAATGCCCATATCAGAAAAAAAGACAGTGAGTCCAAATAAATGGTGTAATGATGACCTCAAGTTCCTAGAAAAACAAGAACAATTCAAACTAAAAGCTAGTACAAGGAAGGAAATTCTAAAGATCAGATCACAAATTACTACAATTGAGAGCAAAAAACAATACAAAGAATGAATTAAAGAGTTAGTTCTTGGAAAGGGTAACAAAATAGACCACCCTTATCCAATCTTGCCCCCCAAAAAGGGAAAAAGATGCAAATCTATGCTATTAGAAATGAAAAAATGAAAACACTAGACACTTTTGAAATTCAGAATATTATAAGTATAGTAGCTATTTTGAAAACCTATAGTGTAATAAACTGGAGAATTCAGAAGTGGTTGGATTCTTATGTACACATGAATTATCAAAATTGGACCAAGAAGAAATAAAAATCTTTAACAATCCCATAACAATTAATGAAATTGAAGAAGTAACAAAAAATTGCCAACTTAAAAAAAAAAAAAGCAACTCAGGTCCTGATAGAATTACTGCAGAATTCCAGACCATTAGGGAAGATCTAATGCCATACTGAAACTAATGAAATTGAAAGCAAAAGAGTGCTCCCAAAGTCATTCCTGGAAGCTAGCATTACCTTGTTTACAATACCAGAAAAGGATGGCCCAATTAAAAAAAAAAAGAGAGAGAACTATGGGCCAATCTCTTTTTTGAGATTGGGTCTTGCTTTGTAGTTCAGGCTAGCCCTGAGTCCACTGTGTAACCCAGGCAAGCCTCAAACTCAGCAATCCTCCTGCCTCTGCCTCCCGAGTGCTGGGATTCCAGGCATGAGCCACCACACCTGGCACTGTGGTATGTGGTATTGTTTGCTGGTGGGCATGAGTCACCATGCCCAGCATTGTATGTGGTTACCGGGATCAAACTGAGGACCATTGTGCTTGCGAGGCAGGCGCCAGAACCACTGAGCTAAATCTCCGGCCCAGGGCCAATCTCTTTAATGAACATGAACACAAAGATCCTCAACAAGATACTGGCAAGCAGGATGCAACAAATTAGCAGAAAGGTCATGTATCATGACCAAGTAGACTTCATCCCAAGGATGCAAGGATAGTTCAACATACACAAATCAATGAATGACATACAGCATATAAACAGAAGCAAGGACAAAGATCACACAATCTTCTAAACTGATGTAGAAAACACGTTTGACAAAAAATAATTTTGTAGAAAATAGGTGTTAAAGGACCTTATCTGAATCTGTTAAAGTCCATTTGTAACAAACCAATAGCCATCAACATATTAAAAAAAGAAAAGTTAAAAGCTTTTGTACTAAAATCTGGAACAAGACAAGAATATTGTCTATCACCACTGTTCAATATTATTCTCAAAAGAGCCAGTGCAGTCAGGCAAGAGAAAAAAATATAAGGGATCCAACGGGAAGCAAAGTCAAATTATCAATATATGCAGATATGATTTATACATTGAAGACCCAAAGAAATTCCATCAAAACATTCCTAGAATTAATAACAAAATTCAGCAGCGTACCAACAAAAGCAACAACATTCCTATGTACCAATAATAAACATACTGAGAAAGAAATTAGAGAAATAATACCATTTATAAGGGCAAAGCAAGAGATATCAAAGTTACAGAGTTCAAGCTATACTATAAAGCTACATTGATTTAAAAAAGTGTGGCATATGCATACAACAAAACAAAAATGATATAAGGATTGATGGAATAGAATAGAAGATGGAGAGGCAACCCCCAGCCACATTGAGCTACATAATCTTTGACAAAAAAGCCCTAAAATACACATTTGAGGAAAGAGAACACACGGTGCTTAGAAAAATAGCTGCCCATATGTAGAAGATTGAATCTAAACACTTACCTTTCACCATGTAAATTAAAATCAAAATTGTTCAAAGATCTGCATATTACAGCAATGTTTCATTTTTCTCATTGCTGGGACAAAATATCTAGTGCCCACAAGTTAGATGAGGAAGGTTTATTTTAGTTTATATTTGTAGAGGTGTCACTTCATCCCTGTCTGGCTGCGAGTCAGGGTTGAATGGCAGAAAGGCATGGCAAAAGTGAAACAGCCCATGGCAGGGTGGACAGGAGGCAACAAAGCAGCATCATCAAGTCTCCATTTCACTTTTATTCCCTTAAAACTATAAGCCTATTGGTTGGTACTAACTACACTCAGGGTGGACCTTCTCATTATCCACATCCAAAAGTACCCCAAGCCAATTAGTGGACAAACTGACCTCTCATATGCCCTTAATTCCAGTATCACACTCTAGATTGAGCAGCTCAAAAGCCCTACCTATAAGTGTATGAAGCTTTGGGGGTGTAGTATAAGCCATAGCAAACAGAAAGATTTAATCTACTATGAGATAAAATAGATATGACTCTTGAAGACATAGGCATTGGTAAAGACTATGTCCTCAGCTTTATAAGAAATAATAGCATGAATCAATAAGTGGAATCATATGAATTAAACCACCTCTTTAAAGCAAAAGAACCAGTCAATAGGCAAGTGAAAATCGACAGAATGGGAAAAAATTTGGCCAGCTATTCCTTGGACAGAGGAGAAATATCTAGAATATATAAATAACTGAAAAAATTAGACTAAAAGACTGATTCAAAAAATGGGTGACTGAAATGAACAGAAACTTCACAGAAGGTGTGCAAATGGCTATTAAATTCATGAAAAAAAGATGTACAGCATCTCTGTCCATTAGAGAAAGGCAAATTGAAACAACACTTAGATTCTCTTGCTTCAGAAAGATTGGCTAGCATCAATAAATCGATGACAAATCTTTGTGAAGTTGTTGGGGAAAAGAAACTCACAGTTGGTGGGAATGTAAAGTAGTACAATAGTTACAGAAATCATTGTGGATATTGCCAAAAAGGAAAACAAGAAATTCCATTCAACACTCCCCTTCTAGATATCTTTGTCAAGGAGTGAAAGACATCACAGTACTGATTGATAGGTGCATAACACAATTTACATTAGTTCAGTCTTGAAAGCAGCCTACATGTTTATCTAGATGAATGGATAAATACACAGTGGAGTGCTACTCTACCATAAACAGGATAAATTGGAGTCATTTGTAGGAAAACAGAAACCTTAAGACAATAATATGAAGTGAAATAAATTAAACACAAACTTAGATATTGTATAGCTTGTCTTACATGAGAAACCCAACATATAAATAAAGACCAAAGCAAAAGATAACAGGGAACAAATCTTTTGCAGATAGAGAGGTGGAAGGGAGGGGGAAAAGAGGGGAAGAGAAAGTGATAGAAGAAATATGATGTGTTATATACGTGTACCAACTCCTCATGAGAAATGTGACCATTACTTACTGCAAACATGGGCTGCTGAAAATATAAAGTGAAAAACGAAATGGAAAAAATAACTTGAAAAGTTAATTCAGCATAGGAGAAAAAACAATGTGGGCAAAAGGCAAAACCTTGTAGGCTGCCAGATACTAACTCATCCAGGGAGGAGCGCATGTGGGTGACCCCTCCCAAGCTGAGATTGCTAGGTCTGCGTTTGGAACAGATCCTGGACTGCAGGGCCCCCTGGGACCACTCCAGGCCCCTTTCTAGGTAAGGCAAGAGCACAGCCTGAGAACTGCTATCTCTATTTCCAGGACTCTGGGCCTGACAAAAAGCCAATTCTAGGGCACACAGGTGGAGAGGAACTGATGTTCCCTTGCAGTTCAGTTGGAAGCAGTCACAGCCAGCTGTCAGCCCTGAGCCAGGAGAAGCCAAGAGCAGCAGGAGGTCAGGGAAGGTGTGAGGGGAAATGGAGGAAGGACAGACCTGCTGAACGTCAGACGAGGCCAAGCTGGAGCAGTGAGGATGGTGGGTCTGGAGTGAGAAGCAGGGTCAGCGCTGCAGAAGGCGCCTGATATGTGCAGGAGTGAAAATTTGGTTTGGAATCAGGTTCAAGGGCAGGAAGAACTTGCGAGGACATCAGGGCCGGTTTTTTAGCTTGGTTGGATAGGGGGGAAAAAAAACAAACTACAGGCACAGGAGGCCAGGGCATCCCCAGCGGTCAAGACCATCTTCACCACCCACTCTCTTCTAGAAGATCCCACTGCTTGTAGCTTTCAGAGTACAGCTACCCAAAACTAGCATCCTCTGTGAATTGAGGGGCTGGTCCACAGTATGCAATCAAAACACAACAGACTGTTGTGGGGAAGCCAAGGCACCCGGTTTCTGCGAGGAACAGCGTGCACTCATTGCCTAGTCATGTGGTGCTGAGCAGGGACAACTCATCACCTCAGATGCCATCTGGATCTAAGGCATTTGCATGAGCAAGTTGAATTTTCTCTGATGAGCTATGAATAATGGTTCATGTTGAGACAACCTGACCCATATCCAGGTAGCTGTGAGGATGGAAAACTCAGGACTAGTTCTCCTTCCTCCCTCTTATCCTCTGCTAGTACTTGCTCAGCAAACTCTGTGTAAAACCGGGACCTGCTTCATGTGGACAAACTTCTCAGACAACTCTGGTGTTCTCTTTTCAGTCTCCTTGCTCTCTGGTGGTCTGCTGCACTGATGCACTTTTTATATTTCCATTTTTAAGCTAAGAGCAAAAGCTAAGAAAGGGGCTAGTGGGGGGCGGGGTGAAAAAAACCCACCAAAAAGGAAAAATAATCACAAGCATGACTCCAGAGTGCCAGACAGTTAAGCATAGTATTTGTGATACTTTTCTTTCTGGGATGTCTCTTTTGTTTCTTCATGCATTCATTCAGTTCTCTGACTTTAGAATATGTAATTTGACAGGAGAAAGAGGTGGGATGTCTAGCTTCCCACCGAGCAATCTGACTCATCCTTGTAACTTTAATGGCCTCGATATGCAGTGCCCTGTACCTGACCTTGACTCTCCCTGCAAAGGATTCTCTTGTTAGTCAGCATGTTTCCAGCCCGAGTTAAGAATTGCCAGGTGGTCACATAGGAAATCCAGTTTCTGATGCTGGGTCTGGTAAGGTTACTCATTAAGGAAGAACCCTTGCTTCCTTTGGTATAGGCATTTTTCCTCTCTGAAATACTATTTCTTAGCCTGTGCTGATCAGCACCTGTAAGGAATACCCTGAGGTGAAGACCAAGGGACCAACCAGTGTTGCTATGCTCCTACTCTTCTCAAAGGGTCTGCAAAGCTTGCTCAGTGAGACCTTTACTGAAATCCAAGTTCACCTCTGAGAAGCCACTTGCACCTGTTCAGCTTGCAGAGGATGCTATCTTTGGAAGCCTGTGACTGTAGGACCTCAAAGCTGGGAGCAGCTCATTCACCAGGATAGATGGTCTTTAGCCACAGAACGACCCAGCATCGAATACTCTCACTGATGTGCCTGTGAAGATACTTGCCTGTAGGCACAGGATTCATGTCACTGAGCCCATGGCTTTGTTAAAGGATGAGAAAAGAGACACACTAAAGGGTCAGAAAACTTGATTTGAAGACTGTAAAGGTGGCTTTAGGATGAATGGAATAGGGTCAGGGTCATGAGATCCCTCTTCCTTCTCCTCCATAAGTACTTCTGAGCAACTCAGTTTGCCAGAAGCTACCCCACATGCGAAGGGCACAGCAATGAACAAGAAAACGTATTCTTTGTCTCTTAAAATACACACATGGAGATTCAAATCTCAGAAACTACTATGCCCTACCACGTGGCTGGCCCTCAGAATAGGTGGTTATTGTTAATCGTACTATTTTACATCCTGAATGCATAATACATTTGTTTAGTTTTACATCACTCTTTCTGGCACATTTCAATAGCCCTGACTTGTTATTTTGCAGCCAGGCAGAGTCCGAGGCCTGTTCTCCTTTCTCTGTAATTAATGCAATGTTCCCAGTAAAAGGTCAATAAAAGGTTCATTATTTAACTAACTGTGGGTAGCAAAATTTAACTTCCAGGAAGCATGTATGTATATATTTTCTTTCAGAGCAGCACACAGCACAAGAATGGAATACAAAACATCACCCATCATACTTTGGGCCCTGAGTAGAGACAGAAAAGGAGAAAAGAGAAAGATTGGCCTTCCTGCAGCCAGCCAGGCGGGGCAGGGCAGAATCAATGAGATGAAGTCAGAGCAGTCTCACACACGCAGGTCGACCCCGGGGGAGGGGACTGAGGGTCCCACCGGAAAAGGGAAAGGTGGCCCTGTCAGGCATCACTAGGGCCTTGTGTTCAGTGTTCCCGTCTTCTACTGTGAGAACCACCAGGTAAGGGGGGGGGGGGGATGAGCTGTCACAACGTGTTCATCATGCTGCATGACACAATGGAGGTGATTTAGCAGCAGGTAGAAATAAGCTGCTTCCATAAACTAATTCAGTTGTAGTGCCAGAGCCCTCGGAAAGCAGCGTGGCTGGCTCTTGGCAGAACTTCGTCCTTGGCAACAGTGCTTCAACCTAACTTTGTGTAATTAAAGTGGGGAACCCTCCTTTCCAGGGAGTGAGCCAGAAATCCAAATAAAATTAATTCTCAAGATGCTTTTTCTTTTCCCAGTTAGTTCAAGGAAATACTAATCAAGTGGGTAGAGTGAATTGTGTTTCTCCAATAATAAAGCTGGGTGCCTCCAGCTTTGTTCTGTTAATAAAAGCCTCTTATATTTCTGAGGTCACATGCCACCCAACCAAGCCCCTCCTCCCCGTGAACACTCACAGCAGAGGCACACTGGGTTCTTGGCTGTTTTCTCAGTATTAGCGATGTGACCTTCAGGAAAAGCCGCACACTACGATAGGAGGAACTGTAAATAGCTTCCCACATCCACGGGTTTTTGCAGTTTTAGACCTTGCCCGTGTGGACACTCAGATCACACAGTTTGTCACAAGTGGAGACGATGCTGGGGATCAGTGCAAGGGGGACATGGTGCCCACAGCCCTGCCTGAAGCCTGTGGGTTCTCATCAGGGAAAACAGGCCTCTGTTATCCACCCCTTGCTGTCTCTTCTGACTTCGTTCTGCTCTTTGAGACTGATCTTTTCCTGCTTTTGCCTCGCTCCGTGTGCCAGAATGTCTTCTCTTCTCCCCGTACAACCCAGCAACCTACCCCTTCAGACAGGTGCCTGTACTCATTTCCTATGGATGCTTCCCCGGCACCCAGCCTGCCTAAGCTCTGAATGCTTCTACTTTCCAGGGCTCCTCTCCTGTACCCGGTGTAGCTTCAGGTTCCACGTTAATCTGTGGGGGTTTGTTTTTAGCTTGGTTTGTGTTACTGTTTCTTAGCTGGTAGTTTGTCAAGGGCAGGGACAATGGTAATATCGGTATCTGCTTCTCAGTGCTGGCAATACTGGAATTCAGAAACTAATGGTGGAAGGAAAGAACGGAGGGGTTTCACACCTGCCTGCAGTTTAAGTACTAAGGAAAGGGAGAGGGCATTTTCAAAGGCTTGTCAGAAGTGAAAGATACATGTGTGGCTCTTATTTCTAACAGGAAGACATTATCTTGTCTATGCCCATACCACCCTGAATGTGCCTGATCTCAAACAGGGAGATACTGAACCAGAATCAGAAAACTACACCTTCAAAAATTTGATCTGTGGCCGGGTGTGGTGGTTCATGCCTGTAATCCCAGCACACAGAAGGCAGAAGCAGGAGGATTGCTATGAGTTTGAGGCTAGCCTGGGCTACATAGTGAGCTCAGTGCCAGCCTGAACTATAAGGAAAGATCCACTTCAAAAAAAAAAATTGATCTGTGACCCTAGGCAAGTTACCTCACCTTTCCAGGTCTGTTTTTGTATGGCCAGACAAAGCATGTCTAGAGTCTTTGAAAGTCAAAAAGTAGTGTGAGTTCAAGAAATAGCAATATAAAATAGCCAGAAACAATAATAACCAGAGAAAATTGTTACTATTTCTTTAATATACATAGTCCTTGAGTAGATTTCTATCCTAAAAAGCATTTACACTGTAATCAGGCATCTTGACTATAGAAACTATAATTAGAGTAGTTCTTATTTGATGAATGTGACTCAAACACAAGGAAGGCGAAGTAAACTGCTGTTTCTGATGCACTTCCCTCCCTGTGTTCTGCTTCCTGTCATTTTAATCCAGCAGTTGAAATTAAAAAGCCTCACTGGCTAAAACAGAGTCAACCAGAACATTCGGTTCAGATAAATTCTATGATTGGTATTTCTGGCTACTCCACATTTTGTCATTGTTGGCATTAAAATGAAAAATCAGTCCCCACCGACGAGAGGCTAACCCAGCAGTGTGAGCTGCAGACAAGTGCTTGTCTTTGTTTGTTCTCTGCTTGGAAGTAGCCTGGTGACTGAGGAAAAGGACTTGATCTCCTTGGTGCTCACAGTGCCAAAGCACAACATTAAGATAGCAAATTAGAGAGTGCAGAACTGTCACTGTTAATGCCTGCCTTGTGTCAACTCATTGACCAGCTAATTTAAGCGAAGTCAGAGATGTTACCCATGAGTCAACTTCATGGGGCACGGCAGGGTCCTCTTCACACTTCCCACAAACCACTGGTCCTTTCCCACAGGCTACCAGACAGTGTTGTGTGGACAATATTAGCAGCTTTCTAATTATAAGGCCACTTATATAAGAAATAAACTTGATCACCTGAAGGCTTAGGGGTCAGCATAGCTGCTAGCTGTCCATAGAATCATCTGGCCATGTTCCATAGAAGGTGTTGATGCTCTACTCTTCAAGACACAGCATCAGCTAGTGCAGCTTTTGAAGTTTCACTTAATGAAACTAAACCACCCACTGTGGTTCTGCTATGATACATTTGTGAGGTCATTCTGAATGAGGGAATGAATACTGAGTAAGTCTGGGTAAATAACTAAACAGATCTATCAGGAGTGGGTTCCCTGGAGGGCAGAGTGGACCAAAATGGTGAAAACATCTCTTCCCCTGGGTTTTCCTATTTATGACTAGAACAGCTTGGAGCAGCCACTGATTTATTCCTTGGGAAGTGAGACATAAATCATAATTCAGGCTGCGGACTCTCTGTGATGGTTAAGAAGAGGCTGACGAAGAGACTGGCTGGCCCACAGCCATGCCCACCCACTACAGAGGGAGCACGAAACAAGACAGTGTAAAGGCAGTGACATTATTCCAGGAAGTAGGGCGGTATGTGTCCTCAAACTGGGAAGGAAACTGAATCTACTTCCACCTCACTCTCCTGCTGCAGGATAAGGTGTGTCTGATTATGATTTTTAAAGAGTTAAAAGCATGACCATTACATAATACAGAATGAGCTTAAGGCGAGGATTTCTTAAACAGTGATGGGCTCAGTATGATGTGAGTGGTCAAAAGAACATTTTTAAAGAACAGGAGTTATACAGTCTACCTCAAAAGGCACACTGAAGTAATTATCTGTGTTAAATAGAAAAATGGAATATCTTAGAGGCAGTCAAACATAGCTTTTAGGGTCTTTTTTTTCTCCCAAAGAGAAGTCTACATGTTAACTCACCGCTTCTGACCTTGTAATAGCAACACCAAACACAATTCTGAAAATCCCATGGGATAGTGCCCTGGGGTGACATAGAAGGGTCCTGATATTTCCCCTTTTGCCTTATTTCCTAATGGTCCCCTATATTTAGATCGTGGAGAGTCTCCAAAGATTATTCTTGCTTATAAAAAAGGTGGGTCTCTGATGACATGTTAATGTATTTCCAAAGGATCTATAAGAGATGTTAAGTTATTATAAAGTCCTCCTTGTGCGTTTGGTACTAAACACCTACTAAGGCTGAAGAAGAACCTCCTGCTGGGAGTTTTGAATAGAGAACCTCAGTTTGGGCTTCATAAAACACTCTTATTATTTGATCTTTATGCTTGAGGCTGATTCCACTGGATTTTGTATGCAATAATTACAAATTTTAGTGAATCAGCCCCCCACATTAAGATCAGTGTCTACCTTTCTATAAGGTCTCTGTAAGTGACTCCACATGTAAACCGTAACTCTTTAGGGGGTGGGCTTCTAACCTGATTAAATTATGCCAGTTTCCCACATGACACTGCAAGCGACATCTTGGTTACACAGCTGGCTTGTCCAATTACATCTGAGTAAAAGGGAATTGAATTCTCATGGAAGCTTCCCAGATAACTACATTGCTGTGTAAAGACCCTCAGGAATAGTGTTAATTTCTGAGTTCTGAGGTCCTGGTGAAACCAAACAAGATTGAAATATGACATTTACTTTGCTAAAGCAACACTTACTTCATTATATTTCCTATCAGAAATTGAATATTAAGAAGCAGTATTTCCAAATGACAGTGAAAATTCTCTAATTAGTTAAGTTACTCCCCTAAACTTACATTTTATCACACAATATCTTGGATCAGCAGTTGCCTTCAAGAAAGTGCTTCTGAACAAAGAAGAATCCTAAATGTTCAGACCAAGTCCTAATACCGCCTGCCTGTTGTGTAAATGACGCCAGCTTCATTCTATGGAACTTGGACCTGTCAGTCTGGATTTGAGGTGTTCTTACATGGTACTGTTTTTCTTCAAGATTTTGAACCTGATGTTTTTGCTAAAGATTCAGATGTAGCCGCTGGGCCTTCGTGAAAGGCAGGAAGTAGCGTACAGGTGACATATGTCTGTGGCTCACATTTTTACAATAGAAAAAATAAAAATAAAGAAGAGTCCCAACATGTTTTCTTGAGACACAAAATTTTCTCAGAATTTGATCAGTGTTCTCTCCAGGGCAAAAACACGCTACAGACAGGGAGAATGGTGGCCAATAGGGCCTCCCAATACCTTCTATTAAGTGTATCCCCTCCGAAATACAGTGATATTTTACCTGTCCACAGTTATCCTTTGGCTTGACAAACCAGGGTTCATTTAGCTTTCACAACTGTGTTGAATTAAGAAATATGCCAAACAGACCTAATCATACCTAGCTTTCTTCTCTGAGATTAAAGACATAGAGCTTTGTGAATTTCCCTGGGACCTTTGGAACATTGACAAAAGATTAGTCTGATTTCTGATTGACAATCAAGAGTCATGAAAGGAGATTTGGATTT
>PVIC010003950.1:19232-65691 GCA_004025085.1 Thryonomys swinderianus | reverse complement strand
CCCCTATATAGTAAATTTTTACAGTTCAATAGTAGAAAGATGAAGCACTTAGTTTTACATAGGAGGAAAGGAGGGGCCAGGGATTTAGCTCAGTGGTTCTGGCATCTGCCTGGCCAGTTCAAGTTCCCAAGTTTGATCCATGGTACCTTCTCAAAAATATGATATTTATGAAGGATCTAGACAGATATTTCTTCAAGTAAGACACTGAATATCCAACTACATGAAAAAAGGCTCACATTATTGATCACTAGGTTAAAAAAAAAAAAACACCCTGGGTGTGTGGGGCATGTAGCTCAATGGTGCCATGTCTCTCTGGCAAGGTCCTGAGTTTGATTCGTGGTACTGGAAAAAAAAAAAAAAGACCTTTGCAAGGTGCTGCCTCACACCTACAGGGACAGATAGAGTCAAAAGAGAGATAACACTAAGTGTTGGGAACGATGTGGGGAACTGAAGACTTCCACGGTGCTACTGGGATGCAAAATGGTGTGGCTACTTTGGAAAGAAGTCTGACGCTCCACGGAAGGGGAAACAGGCATTCCCCCGGAGACCAGCAGTTCTACCCAGGACACACCAATGGGAATGAACACATACGTCCACACAGAAACCGGCACACGCATGCCCACAGTGGGGGACGCGTGTCTCTCCTGTGACCATTCGCAGTCAAGGAAACAGACCCCAAGAAGACTGCATAGAAGTCACCCCCGCAGCAGAACGGACCTTGAACAGCAGCTGGGCCGGAGCCTGTGGTCTCCATGGCTGGGCTTGGACACAGGGGCCCCAGGAGGGCAAACGACCCCAACCTGGAGCCTGGCTGTCCCTGCCCCTCAGGCTGTTGTCTTGTGATTTCTCTTCCCTGTTCCAGGGCGGGAAGCAGACTCCAACTCCTTTACTGGCATCACGGAGACGAGCACTGTGCATTACTGAGTTCCACGCTACAGGGGACGTAAGGTCCCCAAAGGTAGCCGGGTGTGGTGGCTCACGCCTGTCATCCCAGCACTCAGGAGGCTGAGGCAGGAGGATCACTGAGAGTATGAGGCTCGCCTGGGCTACATAGTGAGTTCAGGGCCAGCCTGAACTACAAAGTGAGACCCTGTCTCCCAAAAATGCCCCCAAATAAATAAAGCAAAATAGATTCCCACAGCAGCCTGGGTCTTGGGGTTCAGAGCTCTGAACACATTCTGAGGGCACCCGTGACCAAACAGATGCCGTAGCGCTGGCTGCACTCCCTCCAGACACCAGCTATGGCTCTGTCCAGGTCGGGGCCTGAGACCCGCTGTGCCCCAAATGGAACCCCTTCCTTTTCCCAAGGAATCAAGGAATCTGGTTCCCAAGAAGCACCAGCCTCCCCCAGAATGACCGGCCAGGCTGCCAACCTGCCTAGAACCCCAAGAGCCCCTAGTCACGAGTGGAGGGACAGGGTGGCCCAGCCAGCACGACACAGGTGAGGGCAAGTGACCCTCTCTCCCCATCGAACTGCTGCACAACCCCACGTCGTTAACTCGGGACAGCAGCAGGGACACACACACACACACACACACGTGCACACTCACTCATACGTATGTGTGCACAGCAGGGTGCTGAGTCAGTGGCCAGGCCCAGCGGCTCACTCGCTGAGACCGTGGCTTTCCGGGGCCGAGGGCCTCTTCAGTTAGAAGAGGAAGAACCGCGTCGGGCCTGGATTTGCCACTGACAGTTTAAGTTGCCTAAGCGGCCGCCACGCCATTTGGTCTGCAGAAGGCGCTCGGTTTTTGAGGGGAGACGGAAGGGGACAGGAGAGGAGGCGGAGGAGCTAGGTCCTGCTCTCTCCGTAGCTCCTCGGAGGGCCCGGTGGGAGGCGGCTGTTCCGTGCCCTGTGGGGACCAGAGCTGGGCTCACCCTGGCCCGTGCTGCCGGGCATGGTCGGGGACCCGCCGTGTGCGACACAGCGCGTCACATACTCTGGGAAACCCATCGCTGCTCCCGTCCTCGGCCAGCGCGTGACAGCGAGAGGGCAGGGTGGCAGTGTGGGCGCCCTGGGGCTGGCGGACCTGCGGGCACAGCCTTCCTCTGCCTGTCCTGCCAGCGCACTACCCCAGTGACCCACAGCAGGCTTGAGGGGCCTGGTCTTCTGCCCCTGGAGCCCCTGCAGGGGCCACGCCCACTGCCCTCCCGAGCCTGCTTTCCCACAGAGCCCCTACCTTTCTGGTTGTCAGATTTAGCAAATACAGATGCAGGGTGGCTGGGTGCAGGGGCACAGCTGTCATCCAGCACTCGAGAGGCTGAGGTAAGAGGGTCGTCAAGTCAAGGCCGGCCGGGACGACACAGAAAAACCCCATCTCAAAAACCAAACAAGCAAAAGCAGGATGCCATCCGGCAGGGCAATGTGTGCCTCGGGGCACAGCTCCTCAGGAGGCTGAAACCAACTGAGCCCGGGATCAAGGTCAGCTGGGGTCAACCCGGGGAGACTCCTCTCAAAAAAAAAAAAAAAATACAAGATGTCAGGTTACACTGAAACCTGGATAAATGAGCGACTTGGTTGGCAGAAGGATATCCCATGGAGCACTTGGGGATAATGACACCAAAGTCACTCCCGCCTCCCTGACACTCGAGTGGTGCGGGGCATCTCGCCCTTCCCGTGCCAGCCGCCAGCCCTGCGGCCCCTTCCCTGGCTGGCACGGGGGACCTGCTCACCTGCTGGAAGCTGCCGTCTGCCTGCCTGCCGACGCAGGGCCGCAGCTGCCCGCTCAGCTGAGCGGTTTCTCTTCCGCGGCTGGCCCGTCCCTGAGGGGCCCCAGGAGATGACAACTACTGCAAGGAGGGCCAGGCTCTCCTCCCGGAGGGAGCGTCCCAGACGCCCACGTCCTCGGAGCTGGCAGGCCCGGCAGGGGTCTGACAGCCGCAGGAGGACGGCAGGAACACCAGCCCGCGCCAGGCAGGAGCGTGCCCTGCCCTGCGGGGAGGGGCGGGCAATGCCTGGGAGCTGCCGGCAGGGACACCATCTGGACCCGGGCCTGGCACCAGCGTGCCTCAAGAATCGTGAGCCGTGAGTCGGGCGTCCCTCCTCCCGGTGGCGGCACAGAGCGGGGTGCTTGGAGCGGCTCCCAGGCTGCAGGGCAGCGGAATGTGGGTCAGTGCAGACTCCCCAGTGACGTCATCCAGCCCCACCCGGCACAGGGGAGTGGGGAGAGAGGGCAGGCTCCCTCCAGGGGCCGCTCCCCAGGACTTCCGGGCATCCACATAATCTCTCCGAAGCGGGGTGTGCAGGTGGGGCTCAGGGGACCGCAAGAAGCAGCCTAAAGGGGACCGTGGGGTTCTGATAACTGATCAAGGCCATCCCTCTCATCTTCCCTATCCGAATCCTCATGCCTGAATCACTACCCAGAGGCAGCGGAGCCTGGACTTGTGTGGCTTTGACGCTGTGAAAGACCGAGTCGCAAGGAAAGGTCCTATTTGAAGGGAACCAGCAAGAAGCAAAATCCAAGCCCACGCTGGCTCCGTGCAAGGCCATGAGTGCCACGCTCTGCAGGGGCTGCGGAAGGGGCAGCACTGGCGGCTCTTTCTCCCCGAGGGACTCGGTGTCTGCAGCACGGAGGATGCGACCCCAAGGGCTGGGGAGTCACATGGCGGTGCCCAGGGCTCCCTGTCCCGCCAGCAGCTGGTCCTGGCCACGATGGGCGCCGAGGATGGCCTTGGCCACGGGCCTCTTCCTGCCCACAAGCGACAGGCCCACACACAGTGGCGGACTGGAGTTGACTGTGATGGACCACATCTGGGTCTTAAGACCTTCCTTGGTGGGTGGAAGAGGACTGTGGCTCCGATTGGGTCAAGGTGGCATGGAGATTGGCAGCAGTTAGAGCAAGAAAAGGTCAGAGGACAGCCACAGAGGCCCACTGGGCCCAGGCTGACCAGTGACCAGGGTGAGGGGGGACCGCCAGCTGCCCAGTGGGGTGGGAGGGCAGGTCCGAAAGCACAGAGGCCCCTGGAGGTTGAGTCTCAAGGCCACCGTGGCGACCAGAGCCTGCATGGGGCAGATGGCACAGAGCTCACCCCCCGCCAGCTTCACAGGGTGACGTGGGCAAGTCCAGGCCTCCAACCTCCCGGAACACAACCCAGCCAGCAATTGAGTTCATTGGCTAAATCAAATTTGGGCTTCTACGCGAGCCGCTCTCTAAGTGCTTTCTCACGTACCACTTTCTGTCTGCCGGCAAATCCTATTACCCGTCACAGAGCCAGACGCGGCCTCCAGCTTGCAGGGGGGCTGGCCAGGGACCTGGGGCCTGGGTGTGTGGCTCGGGGTGACTCGGTCCAGCGCCAGGCCGTGGCAAGGCCCCAGCCCAGTGGAACGTGAGCCCACCTCGTTCCCAGTGGGCATCTCGGCACCCAGAAAGAAGGGTAGGCAAGCTGGTGCCAGGGTGCAGCCAGCCGGGGCCTCTCAGGGTGCAGCCGTGCGTGGTAACTGCCCATGTGGCGGGACTGCTGTGACTGCCAGGAGCGGACAGAGGACAGCGTGTGGCTCCTTGGCTGTGGAGACCTGAGAGGGGCTGTGAGCCAAGCTCTGGGCATAGGAGGTGGTGGGGCGCAGGCTTGGGGTGGCTGAACCCCAGGACTCAGCCTTGGCTGCAGAGGAGAGGAGAGGACAGGTGTGTGGGCCCCGCAAGTGGGTTGCAGGGTGGGAACTCAACCCTGAGGTCCAGAGAACCGCGGGGTGGGGGCAGGGGCGGGGCTGTGTGGGGAAGCTGGGTGGGGGAGGCGGGACTTCCTGTCCCCACAGGAGGCCTGAGACTGCAGCTTGTCCTGCAGGGCTGGGGACTGATGGGCCCACCTCAGGCTCAGGGAGGAGGTGGGGAGAGAGGGTCCCAGAGCAGGTGTGTCCCCGGAAGAGTGGAAAGAGGTCCCAGGAAGTGAGTGCCGAGTAGGGAGCTTGGCATGGGCCCCCCGCCCTGCCTCAACAGCTGCTTTGCCCAGGCTGCAGCCCATGGCCAACACAGTGGCCCGGACTCTGCCACCAGAGCCCGGGGCTCAGACGGATCTGTGGCTCTGGCCCACCCTGTTGAACCCCAAGGGCACCCTGCCCTCCCACCACTGGGGCTCTTGCCACAGCTGGGGCAAAACCAGATCTCTCTGCGGCGGCCAGGCAGGCACGTGTACACTACAGCATTCTCAGCCATCACGGGTGGTGACACAGGGTCCTTGGGACCCCTTGGGCCTGCTGCTGCCCCACTGGGTACTACCCTCCCTGCTTGTACCTCCTCCCCACCTGGTCTCACATCTCTGCTGCTCGTGATAAGTCCCCGGGGCTTGTCTGGTCATCGGGGGTCCAGCACCTGCTGTGCCCATCAGGACGTGGAAGTTAGGGCTGGACACTGATGTCCTACAGGGGCAGTGTCATGGCTGGTGCAAGACCAGGGCCCCCACGATCGCTCCCCGCAGGCTCAGAGCACACCTGCGACACCCTGCTTCTAGACTTGCTCCCCACACTCCCCTGGCTACGGACAAAGCCCTGTCCACTTCCCGTCCGCTTCCGCCTCCTGCTCTCTCAGCAGTGGACTGCAGTTACGGGGTGCTCTTCATTTGGTTGGTTGGTTTGTTGCTTGATTTTTTGAGACATGGTCTCACTATGTAGCCCAGGCTACATATGACCACACAGTGACCTTCCTGCAGGGACCCTCCTGCCTCAGCCTGCCGCGCGTGGGCTCACACACTGCTCCACAGCTCTGGAGGCTTGAATCTGCCTCTCCAGGATCTTCCAGATGTCAGGGACCCCCGGGCCCTTTGAAGACGCAACAGCTTCCTGCTCCCCCTTGGACACACATTGATGCCTGGCCCCACTTCTGGGAGCCTGCAGGCCCCGCCCCCGGGAGCCCGGCCGGTCCTGTGACCCGAGGCTCCTCAGCACAGAACAGCAGTGCTGAGCAGGGCGCAGGCTCCACAGGGAGGAGCCAGCGAAGCGTCCTGGGCTGGGGCGCCTTTGGAGGAGGTGGGAAGGAACGCGGACAGGTTAGGAAACTTGCCCAGGGTTACCCCAGACCCACGATTTCCACCTGACCATCTGCACGGAGCCCAACCACCCACCACCCACTTTAAAGATGGCAAAATCCACAAAACAAGAAATTCACCATGCCGTGAGACTGAAACAGGGTCGGTACCACCACATACATCCACAGTGCTGTGCAAGCACTGCCACTGCCTATTTCCAAGCTCCACAGTCCCACGTGGGAGCTCCGTGACCTTTACACACTGACCCCATTGCCTGCGTCCCGAGGCCCTGCCTCCTGCCTGTCTCAATGAACCTGACAACTCTAGGGACTCAGATAAACGGAACGGTATGGTTGCTTTCTTGCCATCAGTTTCTTTCACTGCCTGTAATGCCTTCTTTAACCGCGTCAAAGCATGCACCGGCCTTTCCTAAAAATAGGAGTGAGTGAGAAATATAATCCACTGTGTACACACCACATTGGATTTATCCATGTATCAGCGAATATGTGGGCAGGTCCCATCTTCTGGCCACTCTGAATCATGCTGCAGGGACACGGGACACACTGGTACCTCCCCAAGCCCCGCCTCCAAGCCCCCGACTCTGGGCACCACTGTACAAGGAGGATGGATGGAATCGGTTCTGTGATAACCTCAACTTCTCCAGCAGCCCCCCAGCGGGGCACGAGGTTCTCCAAGTTCTCACCAACACTCCGTCTTTCCAGTGGCAGCCACCTGCTATTCCTTACCCTCCTGTCCTCAGTTTCCCCATCTGCACAGTGAGGACAAGGATCCTCACGGGGGAGGACTTGCTGTTTGGAAAAGACTCTCAGAGCCCTGACGACTTCTGCAGTGGGAGCCCCGCCCCCCTAGGGTCACTCGGTGGCCCTGCAGGGGCCCCCCCCAAGGCTCTGTCTGCCCTTGTCCCTGCGGAGCAGCTGAGTGAGGGAGGGGGCGTGGACAGGGAGGGGCCAGGCGCCCGTGCTCCGCCCACTCTCCGCTCTTTCTATTCTGGTCTGGCTCAGCCCTCCTGTTACCAGCGATCAATAGGGACCGGACGTGTATGGAGGAAGCTGGGGGTGGGGGTGGGGGTTGAGAGAAGAGGAAGCCGGGAGGTGGCTGGGCCTGCGACAGTCCAGCCAGCTGATCTCTTACTCCCCAGTGGGGAGGGGTGCTGGGATGCCGGCCTGGGACACGCTGGGTGCTCGGCACCTGGGGTTCCATCTGTTCACCGCCCCCCCCCCCCGCCCATTTATCACTGTTACCTGCAGCTGGTGCGCAGGGCTACTCTGCATCAGCTCCTGCCCGGCTTGAATGCTTCCAGCAACAGGGATCCGCTCCTTACTTGCCATCCCTGGCTGGCAAGGCCCAGTGTGGGTGCTTCCCGGGAGCCACCCTCCCGGCTGTGGTGGGAGGAGGCGATGCCCCCTCGCCCCCAACGCCTGGCTCCCGTGGCCTGCTGGTGTGTGCCGTCCCAGCCACAGGGCAGCCCCGAAACTTGCCGAGCGGGACACATGGGCCACTGGCGAGCAGCTCTGGGCTGCCGTCGAGCCGGAAGGGGACCCTAGGGTTGGTTAGTCCCACAGCCTCATCCTGGGAGGCGGGTGAGGCGGGTGCTGCTTCTCCCCAACCAGGCTGAGCCCCGCCCCGAACAGACCTGGACCTGGGGCTGAGCAGGGAGCAGGGCTCTGACTCCTCCCTCAGGCCCTGACTTCGCCTCATTCTTTGAGTTTGGGTTAAAGCCAGGTCTGAACCTGGGCACCCAGGATGCAGAAGGAGAAAACAGCCCCATGCGCTTCCTGACTTCCAGGAACAGGCTGGGGCCAGGAGGGCGGCCGGAAGTGCCGTGGCGGGATCCCTCCCGCCGCCAGCCTGACCTTCAGCTCTCTGCTCCTCCTCCGCCTTGAACCCTGGTGCATAGGAGCCGCCATTGCCTTCCTGTCTCCCCTGGCTGCAGGTCCCCTTTGAGTGGAGCAACTGCTGTCTGTGGCTGGGCAAGGAGCCGCCCCTGAATCGAAGACCCGGGCCTTCCGGGGGAGGCCCAGAGCCCGCCCAGCGCAGAAACTACTCGGCACCTGTGGGTGGCTGGAGCCCGACACGCGTGACTGGGTCTTGGCTGTCACTCAGTTCAGCCGCGGGCATTCCTGCTGGCCGGCCCTGGGAGGGCCACCTTCTGTCCCCATCCCCCAGCCCAGCCATCGACCACCCGCACCTCTCTGCTCTGGTCCAGCCCCCCTCACGGGAACTGAGGGGCACACGGAGGCAGTGGCAGCTCTGTGCCAAGCCACCTAACCTGATCTAGTTAGCCTGCAGCCAAGCTGCCGCTCCCTGCCAAACAGCTGCCCGAGGAGCCCTTACTCTCTGTGCACTGAGCCCTGGCCCCAGACGGCGACTCCCTTCTCCACGGAGGGGCCGTTCCGCCACCTTACAGGGAGACGTGGGCTCTGGTGGCCCAGGCCTGTCGTCACGCACAGAGGGACAGCAGCCCAGCCTGGCCCCACACTGGCTCGGATGCCAGAACTCAGAACACCTCGCAAGCTGCTGGTGGAGTGTGCGACGAGGACAGGTCCCTGTGGCTGCCCCGGCAGTCACCACGGGCCGTGGCCCTGCGGAGATCCAGGCGACCCCAGAGCGCCCTGCTTCGCATGCTGTCCCCGTGGAAGGAGCTCAGAGACCAGTGTGCGCCTGCTCTCCGCACCTGTCGCCCCGAGCCCGGCACTCCTTCCCCATGACTCGCCCAGGCCTCCATCCCCTGGAACCCACACTCGCCCTCAGAGTGGAAGGAGACGCAAATGCCCCGGACGGAGAGCGCACCCTGCTCTGCCCACCCCCAGGGCGTCAGCTGCCAGTGCCCCTCCCTGCCCAGGGCTCCTCCTGAGCCGTGCACGTTTCTTCCTGAAGCCCACGCACAGTGTGGAAATGACACACATAGGACGCCGTAGCACTCACAGAAACAGGATCATGCTGTCCACACCAGGCTGCAAGCGTCGCCCCATTTGTCAGGAGTTACACACTTGGGCACAACTTGGAGTCCGCTGTGGAGACATGCCCAGGGCCAGGCTCCTGCCAAAGTCATGCTGTCTCTGCCTCCCAAGTACTGGGATTACAGGCTTGAGCCACCAAGTCCAGCAATAAAATCAATTTTTAAAAATATAGGATCATTTGAATCCAGGCTACTAACCAAAAAAATAGTACAAGAACATCAAATATTAAGTGTCAATTGAAAAATAATTTGCTGCATTTTTTTTTTTTTTGAGACAGGGTCTTGCTTTGTAGTTCAGGCTGGCCCTGAGCGCACTATGTAGCCCAGGCAAGCCTGGAACTCAGCAATCCTCCTGTCTCTGCCTCCCGAGTACTGGGATTACAGGCGTGAGCCACCATGTCTGGTGGGGCACCATTCTTTTTACCTTAGGGTGCAGGCTTTTGCTGGGTAAGGCAGCACTGTGAAGGCATGGTGTGGCCAGCTCTGGTTTTCTGCCAAATCCTGGACCAGAGGTGGTCTTCCGGGGCCCAGACACAAGCCCCCGGTCAGCAGGCAGCTGTGGCCCAGCCTGCACAGCCCCAGGCGCCGGCCCTGCACTGCCTGCCCATGGGCCCTAGGGGGACGCCAGGCATCACCCTCCCGAGCCCATGCCCATGGACTGGCCCGGGCAGCTGTGCGCAGAGCCCCAGCCACCACCGGCGGCACTCTGCAGGCGTCCCACAGCTGAGGGCCGGCAGGCGCCGCTCCCGGAGCCAGGTAACACGGAGGAACGCCGGGTCCCAGCACCAGACGCCTCCTCGGGAGCCCTGGACGGCCCGGCCCTGCCCCGCGACCTCACCTGCCAATGACCTCGATGTTGGAGATGGCATAGAAGTACTTGTACAGGTTCTCGCGCTGCACGTAGGTGCCGCCCAGCGCGGGCCGCAGCAGGCGCACGCGCAGGTCGGTGAGCGTGAAGAAGTCCTTGAGGCCCTTGGCGCTCTCCAGCCGTGTGTACAGGTTGTCCATGTTCCGCAGGTTGGGGCCGGCGAAGATGGCGAAGCGGTCCCGCACCTCGAAGCGCACGTGCTTTTCTTTCTTGGAGCCGGCCCAGCGCGAGTACTCCTCGGTGCACAGCACGCGGTGGGCGCTGGACGGGGACATGTCGCGCGCGCGGCGGGCGGCCATGCCGAAGGCCTCCGCGCAGTCCTCGGCGTAGAACTGGTAGGGCTGCCACGTGCGCCCGTTGTCCAGCGACTTCTCCAGGACCATGGCCGTGGGCCGGCCGTACTCGAAGGTCATCACCACGTCGTCGGTCAGCTCCACGCTCTTGTTCCACGACAGGGTGATGTTGGCCTCCAGCGGGCTGGGGTAGCGGCTCCAGGGCACGCTCTGCCAGTAGGTGGCCAGGCCCTCGTCCTCGCGGTCGAACATGAGCCGCGGCGGGTGTGCCAGGTCGGGGCTGGAGGCGTCACACTCGTCGCTGCACAGGTACGGGTTCTCCTGCGGGAGGGAGGAGGAGGCGTGGGTGCTGGGCAGGTCCCATGACGCCCGGGGCGGCCGCCCCAGCACGGCGGCCTAGGGCTGCGTCCGCTGCACTAGCAACTCAATGGTCTGCAGAGCTAAAACTTCTCTAGGTAGTAAAGTCTGTTAATTAAAAATAAAAATCACAACCCAACAGCGGTAATAACCACCAGGCCCCAAACCGCTCCCAGCCCTTTGATGAATATTTCAGCTGTCTGGCTTGTTCAGAGACAAAATGGCTGGGATCTGAGCTAAAACCTTTTATTCTCCGATGAGCTGTGCGCCCCCTCCAGGGAGTGGACGCAGGGCCCGGCCACCACCCTGCGGTCCCTGCAGGCCACACTGCAGTGCGCCTCTGGCTATGGCTTTGATCCTCTGGAGAGCAGGACGGGCTCCCAGACAGCTCCGGGCCCCTTGATGGGCAGGGCCAGCCTCGGGTCCCCAGAGGGCAGACCCACAGAGCCTCCTCGACAGAAATAGCCCCGTCCTTGGTGCCCTGCCGTGCCTCCGTCCCCCGCCCAGCCTGCTCCTGCTGATCATGGGGCTGGCAGACCCTGGAGCACACAGAACACAGCCTCTTAGCCGGCCCTCCGCGAGCGGATGGGGAAACGGACGCCCAGGGCGGCAGGACTGACCCAGGCCCTCTGCGGGAAGGAAACGCTTCTGAGAATGAATCCACTTCTCTTCCTCCTTTCCCTTGCATATCTCCGCCTCCTCTCCTCAGTCACTGCCTGCTAATCAGTCATCATTATCATATTGATTGCCTATTAATAGTGTGTTATTTATACACCATGGAGCACTACTCTGCTATAAAGAAGGATAAACTGGAGTCATTTGTAGGAAAACGAACACCCATCGAGACCGTAATGTTAACCGAAATACATCCGACACACAGGCTTAAATATCGAGCAGTTTCTCATACATGAGAAACCCAGAGTATAAATAAATTAAAGAGCAAAATAAAAAATAGATACTAGGAAACAGTGAGATTGATCTTTTGCAAGTGGGAAAGGGACTGAGAGAGGAGGGAGGGGGTGGAAAAGAAAGACGTGCACTCTGGACGTCCGCCAGCCCCCGAGGGGCACAGGGGCGTGCGTGCAGACACGGGCTAACAAAGGCAGAACTGAAAGGGGCCCTGAACACGACGCCGGTTACACGGGCATCAGTCTGTCTCCCAGGGAGTGCCCATCTTCCCATCAACCCCCACTGCCCGGACCACCTGCTCCCACACTTTCCCTGTCCTCTTCCACCCCTGCCTTCCTGCCCAGCCTCGTGAGGGCCCCTGGGGTGCCGGGACACAGGCCCCCTCCAAGCCTGCCTGCCTCGGGGAGACCAGGCAACAGCTGTGGACAGGGCCCCCTAACCGACAGGGCCGCTGCTGCCCAGTCTCAGGGAAGCAGACGGTCAGAGACTGAAGACCCAGCCTGAGTACTTGCCAGCCCGTGACCCCCATTTCTCCTCTTCTTCCCCACGGCCCCCTGAGCTCCCAGGATGCCGTGAGACGTGCCTACTCTCCGCGGCAGCCCTGTGCCAGCTCAGCGGCTGCTCACAGTAGGCCCGTCCTCTGTCCCTCGCTGGGGACGCAGCCCTGTGTGCCCCTACAGCGGGGCACAGTGTGTGAGGACAGGGCCCTGCCAGCCTCCTGGGTGTGTGCCTCCTCCTGGCTTCAGACCAGGTGCAAACAGCACAGACAGACACAGGTGCCAATGGCGCGTGTTGGCACACACTGGATCTTTTGGGATGGTGCCAAAGCCCACTGGTGACATTAAAAGCAGCAATCACTGCTTTAGCCACTGCATGGGTAGCGCGGAAATACCCTGATTAAAAGGGCTAAGATTTTCTCCAGAAAAGTGCAGAATCCATTTTCCATACAGTGGGGGCCCATGTCCCTGGTTGGGACCCCTGTCTGCTTCAGGGGCTGAAATCTTGAGTTCCGCCTCAGTTCTATCCTGGGAGGGGAGACTTTTCCAAAAGACTCTGTCTCGTCATCACCTAGTATCATGTGGGAGGGAGGGGATGGGATACCTAGAAAAGGTCCCAAGCAATAGCAGCTCTGTGTGTGTGTGTGTGTGTGTGTTTGCGCGTGCACATGCCCACGTATCCCTAGGGCTTGGACCCAGGGTCTTTGCATCTAGCTACAACCCTGTCCTGCCCCCAACACTTTTTAGAGGCAGAGTCACAAACTCACTGAGTTGCCCTGGCTGGGTGGGCTTAAACTGGCAGTCCTCCTGCCTCAGCCTCCCAGAGTGCTGAGACTACAGGGTGCACCACCACGCCAGCCTCAGACTTTTAAGTCAATCATACATTCACATGACTACAGGCGTGTCCACCAAACCTAGCAAAAACATGCCCTCGGGTCATGTTCTTTAGGAAGGCTCTCACACGGGCAGAACTGCTGCTAAATTCATTCGTGTGCCTCCATCCGCCCGCCTCTTTCCGTCAGGCCTCAGTCACGAACCAGGGACAGGTACAGAAGAGGTATCTGCCCTTGGCTTCTCCACTGGAGAGTAAACTCCCTCACTGCGGCCAGCCCACCTCCTGGGGACATGGGACATCTTTGTGATATGAACAAGGGTCCTGGGAGGCCAGCAACCCTGGCTCTGGGCCTTGCATGGCCAATGCCTATGTCCAGACTGCTCAGGGTGCCAAGTGTCCAGAAAACATCCCAGCCACTGCCCGGCCCTGTGGCCTCGGCAGTCAGAGCCACATGCTCACAGCATCCCGGGGTTCGGGACCCTAGCGGCACGCTCCTGTCCTTCCAGCACTCTGGGAAGCTGAGGCAGGAGGATCGCCAAGTTTGAACCCAGCCCGGACAACTGAGCGACTGAGTGAGACCCTGTCTGAAAATAAAAAATAAACAAAAAGCTGGGTATGTGACTCAGTGCGGGGCCTTGGGTTCGCTCCCTGTCCTGCAGACAAAACAACCCTCTCATTTACATTTCATGAACAAGGAAAGGCTGACCTCCCAAGCACTCTGCCTTCAGTGGGACAAGAAGCAGCCCCATCCTGGGGACAGGTGGGGACGGTGCTCTTCGCCCTGGGGGAGGCCGTCACCCCGGCCCTGCCCTCTCTGCAGACACCGGAAGGCAGATGTCGCTGGGCCACCCAGGCGTGCGGGCAGCCCCAGACAGCTGAGCCGCTGAGATTTTTCTGAGCCTGTCTACGTGCTGCTCCCTGGGGGCGGGGCTGGAAGCGCTGGTTGAGAGCTGGGGGAGCAGGGGCAGCCCCAGTGCAGGCTCTGGCAAAGTCTGGGGCTCGAGGAGGAGCTGTGGGGGGGGGGGCAGCGCCACAGCCTCACACACCCTAGCGGGGCTTCCCGGGCCTCCCACACCTTCAGAAACCAGCAGACCCACCCAGCCCGTGCAGCCAGGCTACTAGCACCCCGGGGAGTGCCCGTCATGTCACAGGGGACTCTGGCCGGGCCATGGTTATCTGCACCTCAGTCTCCCTCTTCTGGAAATGGCCAAGCAGGAGTGGACTGAACCTCTCTGACCTGACGTCCTAAGGCCAGGCTGCCCCGCCTCCAGGGAGAGAGCCTTGGGCCCAGGGAGTTCTTCCTAACAAATTATTTCCTATTTATTGGTAAGAAAAGTTGCAGCGGGGATAAATTATTAACACAGCGGAAACAGAGCTCCTGTTAGCAAGGATTCTAATTCCAGCGGCTCCGCTGGTCCCACAACCCCCCCCCTCGCGGTTTCATTGATCCCGCTCTTCTCGCCCTCTGGCCCTCTCGCCTCTCACTGCTTCCCCTTCGGACCCCCTGGAGCAAAGGCCTGGGTCACAGCAAGGTAACCTCCAGCTCACCAGTCAGCGGCAAGTGACCGGCACTGAGCTGCCGCGGCCCGGGGAGGCTCAGCTCGCCCCCGTGGCCCGGGCCCCACAGAGGACCCCTGACCGGCTCCGGCCCCTGTCCTGACTCAGCGTCCCTCGGTGGGGTGCATCTCGGGTCTGCAGTGGCCCCAGCAGTCCCCACTCTGCTCCAGGCCCCAAGGGACAGAGGGGCACTGAGGCCTTTCACCTCAACCCTGCCCCTGACAGCCGTCCATCCAAGATTCACAACCTCATGGAGGGCCACCCACCTTGGCGCCACAGTCCCCAGGGCCATGGCTGCATGTGGCACTTAAGAGACACTCCCAAGTGGGCTGGGGATTTAGCTCAGTGGTTCCGGTGCCTACCTTCCAAGTGCAAGGTCCTGAGTTCGGTGCCCGGTAACCACGCACCACAATACCAGACATGGTGGCTCACGCCTGGCATCCCAGCACTTGGGAGGCAGAGGCAGGAGGAGTGCCGAGTCCGAGGCTTGCCTGGGCTCCATAATGAGCTCAGGGCCAGCCTGAACTACAACGCGAGACCCTGTCTCAAAACACTAAAAGAAAAGGAAAGAGACACTTCCAAGCAGTGAGAGGACCCCCGAGGGCCGCACAGGGGTGGGGGTGGGGTGAGAAGACAGGGCGCACCGAGGCCATGGCCTAGCCGCTCTGCCATCTAGGCGCCCCCCACCCCCCACAGAACCCACTGAGCCTCCGGGGGCACGGAGAGGGCTGCCACGCGAGGCAGAAGCCCAGGATGGGCTCCACCAGGAGGTCACGGTCAGAGGACGAGGACGTGCTGCAGGCCCTGCGTGGGTGACGCCACGCGCCGGGACGCAAACCCGACGGCAGCCGGAGGGGGCGCTCTGGGGCTTCGGGGAGAGGAGGGTTAATCTCTCCAGGAACTTCAATCTGTGTTCTTTAAAAAAAAACCTGCTCTGCCCTGGGCATATGCGGCTTCTTCCCACAGCCAGATTTCCAGGAATGCTGGGGAAGGGAAGGCTCCCAGCCGAAGCGTGCCTGGCAGCCGCGCCTGTGGTCCCCACGGGCAACGGATGCCTCCCGGCCCTCGCTGGCACCGCACCGCCAACCAGACACGCGTGGGCACCCGTCTCAGAAGGGGATGGCTCCCCGTCATTTGCACAGCCCCAGCAACGGGGAGCTCATCACCGCACAGGGCTCATTCTTAGAGTAGGGCGGTCTCTTCTGGCGCAGGCTCCTCCTCCTTGTTCCAGGGCTCTTTTCTTTCTGCTTTGGTTTTGTTTCTTGGTTCTGCGCAAATGTTTTCTAATTCTTCGGAGAGGGGAAGGGGAGCCCGGGGCCTCCCCTTTCCCCACCATCTCAGCATCCCGGGACGATTCCCCTGCCCCTCGCACGGCCGCTCCGCAGGGTCTGGGTGCCCGCTGGGCACCGGGTAGCTCCTCCCCTTCCTGCCACCCCGACTGCTGCTGGTTCGCGGCTGCGCTCAGCCACCCAAACGGCTCAACGCTTTTATTTACTACTTTTCTAAAAAGTAAATATGAGGGATGGGAGGCAGAAAGAAAGAAGGGAAGGGAGAAAGGAGGGCGGGAGAGGAAGCCGGCGGCTGGGGCGGGCGCTGCGGAGAGCATTATTGATTCGGAGGCAGAAAATGCTTAGAGGGTAAGAAGAGCGTCCTGCTCTCTAAAAGCCTGCGCAGCGCTCCGCGGAGCCGACGCGGCCGCCTTCCCGATGAGGGCCACTCTGCCCGCATGAATATTTCATCAGGAGGAAAGCGCCTGGCTGGAGGGCTGTGCTGGGCGGGGCCGGGGGCAGGGCAGGGCGGGTTCCTCCCCAGCTGCCCAGCCCCCCATTCCCAGGCAGTCCAGCCCCAAGTGTCCCGGGCTTCTCCAGGGGCCGCAGGCCCTTCCCCTTCCGACAGGGCCACCTGGTCTCTCCGGCGGGCCGCCTGGCCTCTGGCCTCTTCTCTGTTGCTGGACACCTCCCTGAGTTCTCAGGGTGCGCCCGCCCCTCCCCACCCTGAGGACCCCTCCCCTAAAGCAGCCCGTCCTTGGGGAAGGCGTCCAGGCCCTGCGAGCCCCAAGCCCTGGGCCCCAGTGCTCCGCCCCAGGCTGGGAGGGCGGTGTGGGCCGGGCAGGGTACGCAGTGACTCTGCCCATGGGCCCCAGACGGGTCCTCAGCGCTCAGGAGTCTCAGACGTGCTGGGACAGCTGTGTGGACAGCCACACGGCCAGGCCCCCGGGGCTTCCTGCTGCTTCTGAGGAGCAGGAGATGGCAGGGCAGAGGAGGGGAGGGCTGGGGAGGAGCCCACACCTGGCACAGCTGGCGAGGTGCAGTTGTGGGTGGGCGAGCAGGTCTTGCTCCTTTGTCCCTCCACTTACTCCTCAGTCACCCAGAGGGCTGGTGGCCCAGGGGACGGGGCAGGCCCGGGGGGCGCCCTCCAGAGGGAAAGCCAACTGGCCCGGGGGCCAGCCTGATTCAGACGTGTGGCGAGTTCTTAAGGCCGGCACAGCTGGTCCCAAGAAGCCCCCGGGCCGTGGCCTGGGTCCTTGGGACCCTCATCTTCCAGGGGACAGAGCAAAGGAGCCAGAGGCCAGGCGCACGCTCAGCGTCACACCCGGGGCACGCTCCCGGGCACGGTCCTGGGCATCTGGCCCATGTGGGAACACCAGAGATCACCGTGATGGCACCGGCAGCAGCCCAGGGGCACTCGGGGAGTCCCAGAGTAGGCTCGGGTGGGCTCCACGGACAGGCAGATGGGCACAGAGGCCGCCTGAGGCAGGGTCAGAGCAGAGGGCAAGCCAGAGGCGGCAAGGCCGCAGGCAGTTATGAGCACAAAGCGTGCCACCCCCCCGTGGACGTCTCTGGCCCACAGTGGAGAGCCGCTGGGGGGGGATGCCAGTCAGAAGTGCAGTGGGTTTTGGGGAGCCTCGGGCCAGGCCATAGAACCCTCTCCCCTCTCTCGGAATTACAAACCCAACGGGATGCGGGCTACCCAAAGCTGGGGCCCAAGGCTGTTCTGGGGACACAACATGATCCCCTGAAACCAGCTGAGGGTTTGATTTGTTCCACTGCTAGATCCCCAAAACGTGTGGTTGCTGGGTTGGAGGCCAGGGGTGGGGTGACAGGTTCCCCGGGGGATCTACACAGCAGCGCTCAGGTGGCCAGCGGTGGGGGTCCTGCGCCCTGCCTTTGGTCTCTGGGTCACAGTGACGCATGGGGTGGGACCTTCACGGTGCCCCCAAGGGTTAGGAGGTGGGAGCGTGAGGAATGGAACCACAAGACTGGAGCCCTCCTGGCCTGCTGTAGAGCAGCCTGACCAGGACAGCTGTCCTCGCAGAGTGCCAGGGAACCTGGCCCATCAGGCCCTGGGGGCATCTAGGGCACAGGGCTGGCTGGCACCCTCCCAGAGGCTCTCCCGTGCAGACAGGGGCCAGGCCACACCGCCTCAGAGACCCAGTACTGGGCAGTTTCCATGTGGGGAGTCCTGGGGATCCCTGGTGAGTGGTGGAGCCTCGCACATGCTACCCTGCCACTCTCTGCCCTCTATTTAGGCCCATCACTGCCCCTTGCTGGGTGCGGGCCTCTGCCACCCTCCCCAGAAGGACAGACCAGCTCCGTCCGGGCAAAGCCAGCTTGCGTTCCCTGGAGCTGGCGTGGGGGGGGCACACACGCTGCTGAAGAGGCATAAAGTAAGTGAGCTACCAAATAAGCAGATTGGCAAACCCCACTGACTCCGAGGCAGGGGGAGGGGACACCACTGCGCCTCCTCTCCCGACTGACAGGGACAGCACGCTCCTCACTGCTCCCACTGTGGGCACGCACACGCGTGTGCACACACACAGATGACACTTTCTGAACTGCTGAGCCACACCCACGAGCTCTGCAGCTGGGCACTGAGGTGCCCCACACAGAAGCTGTGTGACCTTGGGCTGTGGATCCGCCTCTCTGAAACTGAGATTCCTCAAACTCGAAATGAGTTATTACCTCAATCCCTGCCCTGTGTCTCAGGAAAACCCAGCGAGCGGCTGTGAGTTAAGCGCTCGGTACACAACAAGCACTTAATAAATGTCAGCTGTTTCTGCTCTGAGGAGGAGGACGTGGCATCTAGAAAACCCTGAGCAGGCCAGTTAGTAACAAGGGAACAAACTGGTGGGCTGGGGTGGTGCCAGCCTGTCACCTCAACACTCAGGAGGCTGAGGCAGGAGGACCATCACAAGTTCCAGGCGCGTCCGGCATGCAGAGTGAGACCCTATCTTAAAAAACCAGGAAAAGAAAGAAGGGGAGGAGGAGCAGGAGGAGAAGAAGGCTGGTTTCCCTGCATTTAAGAGGCAGGACCCTCTCAGGCTGGACAGCTGACCGTGGGGAGGGGAGTCGTGTGGCCTCGGCTGCCTGGGAAGTCCCCGGCAGTGTTTGCCACCCGTGTGTGCATGTGTGTGTGTGAGACGTGTGTGAATATCTGCACACAGAGACGTTGTTCCAGGAGACTTTCAAGGGGGCCGTGGCCCAAGAAAGCCAGTGCCCTGCACTGCGGTTTTGCCGCTGAGACGCGAGGTGCCCTTCTGCCCTCTGTTCCCCTGGGGTCTTTGGAGACTGTCCCCGTCTCCCCTCCCCCGCCCTCCACCCTCACGAGCCAGGAGTGAAGGGGACCCCGGAGAGCACCCCTGCGGACCCCGCAGCCTGCAGGCAGGACTGCACCCCGGGGAGGAGCCTCGTGCTGGGCCCTCAGCTGCCGCAGCGGATGCCAGGAGACCCGGTGCCCAGCGGACGCCCCGGAACAGCTGCTGGCGAAGGCTCTGGACGGGGCCGAGGCAAGGTGCCCTCTGGACAGCTGGCGTGTCCTCGCTGCTGCCTGCCCGTGTCCCCCCCCGTCCCCCTCGGTCCCTGCTGGGCCCCGTGCCCTCACCACACCTCCCCTCCGCGCCACAGCAGACCTGGCCGGTCACCGTTCATTTTCTTTATTTCCCTGGCCAGCGCTTGGAGTCAGCTGGACAGATGACTCGGGAGGGAGCTGGGGGGAGGGGGAGGTGAAAGACTCCCCGGGGACCTAGGGCGGACTGGTGGGGAGAAGAATGCCCGGCCCTGGAGTGCCCCGTAAACACGCGGGTTTAATCTCAGCTCTTCCCACCGAGGAGGCCGCCGGTCAGACCTGCGCCGCGGGACGAGCAGTCAGGGCGGCCGTGAAGGGCCCGGGACAGACGCGGCTGTGCTGCGCGCCCCCGAGTGGGGCGGCCCTCCCTGAGCCTCCCGCCTCATCTGCCATCTCCCGGGGGAAAGACAGAGCCACAGTTGCCTTCAGTGCTTTGCGCTGAAGACCGTAGGCTCGGCCCGACACCCCGGTGTCACCGATGCCCCCCCCCCCCCGTGCTGTCACGGGACACCTGCTGCGGGGCTGCTCTGCCGGCCGCAGGAGGGGCCGGCCTGCAGGGGGCTGGGCAGGAGGCAGCGTGGGCTCCTTGGGCCCGTGAGAGCCACAGCTGGGCAGCGCGTCTGGGGACAAAGGTGACTCTGGAGGCACTCCAGCACCCACACCTCCCGCCCCAGCTAATGCCGCACAGGAGGGCGGATCCAGGCGTGCACGGGTGGATGGACGGAAGCCCGGGTGACGTGGTCCCTGTCCCTGCTCCAGTCCCCACGTGGGGAGCCCATGACCTGCACAGAAGCTGCTGGCCCTCTGCTCCCTCCCTGGGGCTGATGAAGTCCCCCCACTCCTCCTGGTCTCAGTTTCCCAGATAGGATAAGAAGGGCCTTGGAGCCACTAGTGATTTTATATTGTGTCCCCAGATCCTAGGATTCCAAGGGGCGGGGTGAGGAGCTCAGGGGTCTGCGGTGGGGTTGGAAGGAGCCAGAAGCTGGTTCCAGGCGCCCATGTCCCCTGCCTGGACCACTGACCACTGACCTATTCCAATGCACTTATAGATATTGGGGCTCCTCCGGCTTCTCCTGGGTCCCTCTGGACTCTCCTAAGTTGCACTGTTAATCTTGGATGAGGGACATGGCAGCAATCACTTAGTGCCTCCTACGTACTATACCACTTGTGTGGCAAAGATCAGGCCCGAAGTCTGGTGCCCAGCTGAGCAGGAGGAAGAAGGAGCCAAAGGCACTTTGGAGATGAGATATTTGGAGATCAGAAAGAACTCATAGGATCCTTTCCAGTTCCCCTTGTTGAGAACCAAGCCACCATGCCAGCCTACAAGACAGGGCAGGGAAGAAGGAGGGGGAAAGAGGAACGTGGTGGTATTTGGGCTTCTCCCCTTTGGGCCTCACTCTGGCATAGCTGCTAAGCATCGAGACCCGCGTTTGAGCCTCCACACCACCGCCCAGTGCTGGGGTTTGCTACCTCATCCATAAAGTGGGCATGGCAGGGTACTAGTAGGCTCTTCCACACAGGACACCTGGGAGGGTTTCATGAAGTCAGGCAGAGAAAATGCTCAGTGCTGCAATGGGCCAGACTTGAGAGTCCACAGATCAGCTCACACACCTATGGCCCAAGTCACCGTCCAAGGAGATGCCGGGAACTCTTCACAGAAAGAGACCGGGCTCCTCCAGAAACAGGGCTGGGAACCCTGGGTGCCGCGAAGAGAGGAAACCTCACACCATTACAAAGCTCAACTCCACATGGATCAAAGAGATAAAATTAAGGGCATCTTAGAAGAAAACACAAGGGTAAATATGCAGGATCTTGGATCTCATAGTGGTGCCTCAGCTAGGACACCCGAAGCACAGACACCGGAAAGAACGGTGACAGACTGAACCTGAAAAGGAACCACTGGGAAAGTGAAAAGATGGTCCACAGAATGAAGGAAAGAGTTTCAACATTAAAAACGCGAGGGGTTAGGGCCGGGGATTTAGCTCAAGTGGTACTGTGCCTGCCTTGAAAGCACAAGGGCCAGAGTTCGATCCCTGGTTCCGCAAAAAAAAAAAAAAACCCACAAAAAACCTTAAGGGGTTAATTTTGTGTTGTATGGATTTTACCTCAATTAAAAACTTTTTGAAGGGCTGGGGATTTAGCTCAAGTGGTACCACACCTAACCTGGATGCGAAAGGCCCGAGTTCGATCGATCCCTGGTACCACACAAAAAAAACTTTTTGTAAACCTGTTAAACAATGTTTAGTGACGTGACAGGCACGGGGCACATATCTGGGACCTCTTCTGGGCCCGGGTGGCCTGTTTTGTCTGTGATGGATCAGGGACCCCCCCCCCAAGCCTCTGGTAACAACCTAGAAACACTGAATGAAACACCACCATCGCCAAGCTGGGGAAACTGAGGCTGTGGGACTTTCCCACTTTTCCCGCGGGAAAGGTCTCCTCCCCCTGCTGGAGTCTGTAAGTCCTACGTCCTCATCCCACACCCACAGCACGGTGCCCGGCTGCTCCTGATGGCAGTTGGCACACGCAGGGGAACCAGGACACGTGTTCATGTGTCTAAGCAAATCTGCTGCCACCAAACAAGAAATGAGACCTACACATCAAATGCAAGCAGAACTGGCTGTGGCTTCTCACTCCGCTGGTCACCAGGCCTCCTCCATCAGGCAGTCCAGCATCTGTGTCCACAGGGGCCCCAGCGGGGTCAGAACCCACCAGCCCCGGGCCTGGGCTGTGTGCTGGACTTGGCTCTGCAGGCCACCCCGTTCCTGGGGACACCCCAGCCGGCGGTGAGGCCAGAGGCCACTTATCGAGTCTATGCCACGACTTCACCTCTGTCCCTCCTCTCCCTGGTCTTTGTCCTAATCGCCTGAGCCCTGCTGGCTAGAGGACCCGGGGCAGCCTGGGATACCCAGCCGTCCAGTGGAGACGCACAGGGGGTGTGGCTACCTCCTGTCACTCAGACCCTTCTCTCTGTCTCCTTCTGCTCCTCAGAAGCTTCCGTGTCCCCTCTCCTAACCATCTACACCCATCTGGCACATGTGGCCCTCCGAGGCAGCTCACCAGGTATTAATCCAAAGGTCCACAGCTCGGAAGGGGCAGCATGTGCGTCGCCCCACCCAAGGCACAGTGCAGGAGCCCCCTGTCCCCGGGCCCACTCAGAGCCTGCCTCCCTGCCCATGGACGGGAAAGGGCTTGTGACAACGCGTGCAGAAAGGTCCAAAAGGAACATAAATTTAAAACCTGGCCGGGGATGCCAGGCGTGGTGGCACATGCCTGTAATCCCAGCACTCGGGAGCCTGAGGCAGGAAGACGAATTGAGTCCAAGGCCACCCTGAGCTATGCAGTGAGACTCTGTCTCCAGAGAACCACTGAATGGCAGGATTGGGGAATAGAGTGGAGCCAAGCCGGGAAGGCGGGCATAGGTGAGGCAGGGAGGTCGCTGGCACCTCCTCGGGGGGTCTGGACCCAAACCTCCACTTGAACAGGCAGCAGCAGGGCTCTGCTCCGTGGTGACAGCACCGCTGGGGCTTTTCCTCCCGCTCCCGCAAGAGCCCTCACTGTAGCGAAAGGTGTCAGCGCGGGAACTATTCCTGTCCTCCGCCGGCCCTGCCTCGGGCGTCTCGGGAGACGGTGGCCGGGAGGAGAGCTGTGCCAGCTCCCAGCTCCCCTGGGTGGCAGAGCTGCAGAAGCCAACGCCTGGGCTCTGACAGCTGCTGCTCCCGGCTCTTGTGAATTGAGCACCTACTCAGCGCTCGACCTGTGCTCATGCGACTCCCCGTGCACGGACTGTTAAGAGGCCCGACTTGAGGGAGGCTCTGAACGCTTAAGCCTCACACTGAATCCAACCTCCATCGCTCTACAGTCTCCTTAAATAGTCAGTCTAATGTTCACCCGTTTCAACACGGCAAAATCAAGACACTCGAGGCTGAACACATGAGGAACAAATTCATACTCTACCCAAGCACTTGCAAGTTTTGAGTTGTGATTCTGCCCAGGAAGGCGGGGAGGAGGGCAAGGAGGGCACAACATTTCTCTCTTTACAGATGGGGCAACTGAGGCCATTCTCTTGCTCTGGGACCCCTGGATCGTTTTCTCCCCTCAGCAGCCTTTACCTCTCTGGCCCTGCATGCACCTGTGTCTTCCGGATTCCTGGTTCACGTGCACATTCCGGGCCTGGGACTCTGCTTCCCACAGTGACGCTGGGCCCTGAGTGCTGGGGGCCAGGGCCTAGGACGAGGCCACAGAGCCCTGCCCGGGCCAGGCTCGCACGGCGCCCCTCCTGCCCGCTGTCTCTCTCTCGAGGCTCAGGGGCTCAGTTTGTCCCCTCACACTCACAGGGCACGCGGGCCACCCCCATTCCCATGTGGCCTCGCCGGCCCAGAGGGGTCCTGGGAGCGACCTCTGCCCTCTGCCGTTCTGGACTCTGGGCCAGGCCCTGGCAAGGCGCAAGGGCACCTCTGTTCCCCAAAGCCCTCCTTGAAATTTGTCCTCGCTAAGAATCCTTGGTTGAGAGCTCGTCCTCTTAATTCTCCTTGTACACTTAGAGCCAACAAATTTTTATTTATTCGTTTATCTTGTCATTCACCCTCCGCCCCCTTCCTCACCAGGCTGGAATTTACAGTTCAGTTCCCAGGTGGCCTTGCCTTGTAGAGGACGGGCTGCCTGGGAGAGGGGGTCCGCTCCGATCTGGAGGGGCGTCCGTGCTCCAGCTGGCCGGATGCTGGGACCAGTGGTCCCATACCCGTCGCAGGCAGGACGGGTGCAGACAGCAGGGGCCCCCGCAGGGCTAAGGGGGCAGAGGATGGGTGGGCCGCCTCTCCGTCGCCCCCTGGTGGCCGGTTAGCCACGCCTGCTCTGGCTGGAGGTGTGTCTGCCTGCTGGCCCAAACCTGGACATGGTGGGGAGGGGTCCTCAAAACTGGAACGAGGCGAAGAACTCCAAGGGGAAGGAAAAGCCGCGAAAACACCTAGCGTAATGTCAGTAATAAGCTAAAAGCTGCCCCTGCACACTGAGCACCCGCTGTGCCCCGGCAGGTGCCCGGGGCTGCACAACCCAGCTGCCGCCTCCGGCCAGGGCTGGGACTCTGAGGCTTGTCTCTGTGGAGGAGGAGACTGAGGCTCCCGGAGCGCCTGGCCAGCCTCGGGCACACGGTGTGGCCTTGCGGGGCTCAGGCGATGCCTTCTAATGCTTGTGGGGGATTAGGACGGGACTTGCCCCAGGGTGCCCTAGAGATGATTAATGGGAGAAGCCCCATGTTCAAGTCCAGCCCCCCACGGCCTCCCTGCGCCCCTCAGCCCGCGCCCCAGCCTCCTCTCCACACATCTGCAGTCAGAGGCAGAGCAGACGCCAGCCTGTCCCGAAACATTTACATCCATCCCGGGGGCGACGCCACGGACTGCGCCGCACAGGGTCTTGGGGGTGTTCATGTCCCCTGGCCTCCTCGCCTGTCTCCCAGGAGACTGGAAGGGCGGGGCCAGGGCTTCAGCTGTGTGGGCTCTGTCTGAGGAACAGACCGGGGAGCAGCAGGGGCCAAGGGCCCCGGACCAGCCACAGCCAGGACAGGGCCTCAGGCTGGCATCTGATGCCCATCTCTGGCCCTCCGGCTTTGCCTGCAAGCTGGGCCTATGATTACAGTGTAACTGCATTCACCCTGCACATTAAGGCATTGATTAATATTTAAGAGAAAAAACACAACCGAGTCCACACAACACAGAGGCTGACTCTCCCGGGAAGAGCCCGCTCCAGGGCCCAGCCCCTCACCTGCCCGGGAGCCAGGTGGCTCTGCGGTGCCCAGGGCACTGGGGCCCACGGACTGTCCGCCCTGGCTCCAGCCCTGTGCCGCCTTTCCCTCTCCCTTCCTCCCTCCCTCTCCTTCCCGGCTGACCGGGGCCCAGCCGCCACCCACGGTGACAGCCTTCGCGCCACCCACAAGCTCGGGCAGGAACCTAACCTTCTAGGCTGGCTGAAGCCACCTCCCGGATGAGGTGGCCTCGGAGGCCCAGGGTGGGGACACTGGGTCGCCCCTGCCCCGAACTTGGAGCCGCAGCCACCTGGGGGACGATGCTGTCTCCCCTGCAGCCGGGCAGCCTTGCCAGCCCCCTGCCAGGGCTGGGCTGCAGGCCCCAGTGTATTTGGAGGCCTCGGAAAGCAGTCTAACTGCCCCACCTGGGGGGCAGAATCACTTCTGGGTGTGTGACCTTGACTGAAGGTCTCCGCCACTGCTGCCTCAGTTTCCCCACGTGTCTGACTGGAATGGCGGAAGCCACTGGCTTCTCCTGGGGGACCAGAAGCACGCACCGCTGACCCTATTTTGAACACATTTCGTGGAACTGCAGACTCCTGTGCTGTTCGTGTGCCCATTCTCCAGGTGAGGGCAGCGCTACAGAAGTCAGCGGCTGCACGGGGACAGAGGGGCTCTGGCACCAGGGCCGAGGGTCGCCCACGAAGTGGCCTGCTTTCCTCACCACCGTGGCGAACTCGCTGGAGACCGCACTGCTTGCCAGTCAGTCCCCTCCCCCGCCACCCCGGACTCAGGGACAGGCAATGCCCGAGCCCCGCCTCCCCGCCTCTCCGTGACTGGAGCCACGTGGAGACGCCCCAGAAGTGAGCCTTCCTCCGCAGAGGGCCCGCCCCGGGGTTCAGCACACACTGGCCTCACAGGGCTGTCCGCTGGGCTACACTGGGGTCAGGAGGTAAACTGAGGCAGGCTGGAGTGGAACACCTTCGCAAACAGTACGGCCTCGCTGAGCCAGACGGCTGGCTGGGCTTGCCCGTGAGGCCGGAACCGTGAAACGCCCAGCTCTTTCTGATCAGGAGCCACCTGGTGCTCAGTTGGCCGCCCCGTCCTACCCCCGAGGGTGGCACAGGCCCCAGGGGCCTTGGCAGGTCAGCTCATCTCCAAGATGGGACAGAGAGCCCGTCCCAACCCGAGCGGAGAGGCAGGCTCAGCCGCCCTGCCCCCCAGGGCCCCCGGGGGGCCGGGGCCAACTTACGTGCGAGCAGAACCTCTCCGGGGGGTCCCCGCACGTGATGCCCTTGGGCTCCACCTTCACCTTGACGTAGTCCTTCAGGCGCATCACCTTGGGCTGGCAGGCGTAGAACTCCCACGTGGGGCCCTCGTCCGTGGTCACCCAGGACTTGCAGATGTCGTAGTCCCCGGAGGCCGGCGTGAGGCAGTGCAGGAGCAGCGGCAGCAGGTGCAGCATGGCTGCGCAGGCGCAGGGCCGAGGCCCAGGGACGCCCTGGGGAGGCAGCCGCGGGCTCAGGGGGGACCTGCGGCCTCAGCATGGAAGAGCCACACACCAGGCGGCAGTGGCCAGGCAGTCCCACAGGCTTCCACACAGCGGGGACCTTTCTTCCAGAAGGCCGCGATGGAAAATCCAGAGCCAGCGTTTCTCAGACTGCTGATGGGCAGACGGAGAAGTTGCTGTAACTTGGCGTCCTCCTAACCTTGGCGTGGACGCCTCCCCCGGAGGTGAGTCTGATCAAATCAGGCAGACTCTCAGATTGTGACAGTGGATGGAAATGGGGTAAGGAGAGAATCCAGAGGGATCCGGCATGGGCCCGGATCAGGTTGCTTTTAATTTTTGTCCTTCCAATCAATCCAGGTCTTTAAAGGTCCCTCAGTGTGTGATGTGCTCAACACAACTGTGTAACAAGCCTCCGGCCTGCGTGGCAAAGATAAAATAAAATCAGGAGGTGGACATGTTGGCTGGGAATGTGCTCTCTCCTGGGGACCAAATCTGGCTTCTCAGACCGATAAAAGTGATTTCTTTTCATATGGACTGAAGGTGACGGCGACTGTATGGCTAGGCAGCGAGATTTTTAAAAAGCTATTGAGGTGTAAACTGGGTGGTGCGTTGGTCTTGCTTTGGTGGGGGGCCCTGCTAACAGGCCAGGCTTGGCTGACCTTGCCCAGGGCCACCAGCAACTTAGGGTGAAGTTTCAATGACTTCAACTCACAGTCCATCCAGGTACCTGAAGTCTGGCTTGTTTTTCATTGTAAGGAGAGACAGAGAGAGGAAGAGAGAGAGAGAGAGCTCATTAGCAACAACACCTGCAACAAATTAAAAAGGGGAAGATTAGAGATGTATAAGAACAAAAGCTCTCTGGCAAAATGTGCAAAAAATGAGGCTGCATTAGCGAGGTCTCCTGAGAAAACTGGGTTATTTTTATTAATATCGGAGTTGCACATTTGGAGATTGGGCACGTTATAAAAAAAGGTGAGGCGCCGTCTCGTCATTTATGGGGTGTTAGTGCAGGCAAAGCGGCTGTGCTTGAGGGTCAGAGATATAAAGCATCCCCACGAACCGAGACTTAACGGCTGCTCTCAAATACCAGGCCCGACAAGTCAAAATGTCAAAGTCGTTAGTGGAGGCGTCAGGACCGTAATGGTCGGTCGGGGCAGCGGGGACCCTCTCCGCCGGGAGAGGAACGGGGTGCCCACATTGGAACCAGCCATGGAGGACTGGGCTCTGACAAACAGGTCGGCGCAATCTGAAACGGTGGGTTTGTTCTTTTAACAGGATAAGAAAGTATAAGAAAGCGAAGACTTGTAGAGACATGAAAATGACCGCAGACAAGATTTTACAATCACTTTTCGCAGGTTGGTGTGTGAATGGGTGACGGCTGTGAGGGCTGCTTCGCTGCTCGGAGCCTCGGGTATTCACAGAAGCCAACGCATTCACCGGCGCGCGTGTTACACAAAGGTGCGGGGCGTTCCCGAGGCCTGCCGCCTCCCCGGGAGAGTCGTGTCCCCCTAGCTCGCACAGGCCCCCGCCAGAAAGAGGCACGGGCCAACAGGGCAAAGGTCACGGCAGGGACTTAGAGCAAGCGTCCGGGCCCTTCACAGTGCGGTTACTGTGCCCGGGACTGTTGCACTTCAACTCCCACATGGCTCACACAGCTCCACCTCGTGACCCCGGGAGCCGCAACACACACACACAGTCCCCGAGGAGTTCACTGTGTCTATGAAACCCGTTTGTCACCCAGACACAAACACCCTCCTGCCACAAATGACAAACCGGCGGGGTGGACACGCAGCCTGTGCTGGCAGCTGGGCGTGTCCGCTCTGGGCGAAGCCCCGGCTCCAGGCCCACAGCGGGGCTCCTCCGGCAGCGGCCCGGCCCCCTCCCTGGGTGAAGGCTCCCAATGCAGATGAATGGGGGGATCACATTTTCCCGTCTCAACCCGGGCTGTGTAAAGAGAAACCTGTTATAGAGTCTCCCTGGCCTTGAATGTTCTCCTTGCTAGAAAACTCTAGGACACACACATGCACGCACGCACGCACACACACACACACACACACAACCAAAAAAACGTGCTGGGCATCTATTTTTACAACCCGAGAAAATGTAGTAAAAATAAAATAGCGTGGCCGGCAACGGCTTGGATGCTTCTCTCTACCCAAGTGAGCCTGGCGCTGCCCAGAAAACAGCATGCCCCTAATTAATTCTTCCAGCAGCAGACTCCCGACTGTTCGTAACAGGTAGGGAGCTCCTGATGCCTGGGACAGCTGGGGCACAGGGCTGCCAGCGTGCCCTGCCACCGGCAGCTTCTTGCGGTTGGGACGGAGCTGGTTGGGGCTGCGACCGCGAAGCCCAGAGGCCCAAGCAGGCCCTGGCACTGCAACTCGCGACTCCGCTAACCGCTCTGCAGTTTCTCTGGTTGAAATGCCACACACTCCCGGGAAGGGGGCAACAACGAAAGCTGCCTGGGAAAACGTGTTTACAGTCAGTCAGTCAACGGCGCTGCCGGCATCGTAGGGGGAACCGTGAGCTCCGCGCTCAGATATTACGGGGTTTTGCCAAAAGAGAGAATCGGGAGGGACGAGGGAGGCGCGGGAGCCCCGGAGGAAGGAGGAGCCGCCGGGGAGAAGCCGGCGGGGACCTTTCAGAGTAAGAGGTTGTATCCTGGCGGATCGTTCGCTCCTTGGAAAATAAATCTTCACCTGATATTATTAAGAAACTGCAGCTCCCAGAAACAAATAGAATCAATGCGCTATATTTTCTTTTAAGAGTCCTCAGGAACGGAGGGGGGCTGATAGCCAGGGTATTAAAACCTGAAAATTAGATTTTATCAGGATTTCTGAACTCGGATTTCTCTGTCTTATTGAATTAGCGCCTCTGGGAGCTGGCTGGGCTGCGGTCTCCGGCCTTCGGGGGTAGCAGTCCGAGCCTGTCTCGTGGGAAACTTGTCCCGGCCACCCGGAGCCGCTCCTGGGGGCGTTGGGGGTGGGGGCGAGAGTAACCCGAGGTTCCCTGGCTCTCTCCGCCTGGCAGTGGAAGGTGTGGAATCTGCTCTGGGGGAAGGACAGGGAGCCCTATCTGCTCCTACTGACCGGGGTCACCTTCGGGCGGGGCCGCCAGCTCAGCGGACACGGGGTTCCCCGCCCCCAGAACACCCCGCTCTGCTTTCTGCTTTCTCTGGCCTCCAGCTCCCCGGGGCGCCCTCTCTGCCGCTGGGGAGCCCCAGAAAGTTGGGCGCGCGCGGTGTGTGTGGGGGGGAGGGGGCGGGCAGGAGGCCAGAGCCGCCAGGGCTGGGGACTTGCGCGTGGGTCCCCGCGAACAAGCGGGGCCGCCCCGAGCCGCAGACGCCAGGAGTCGGTAGAGTCCGCGTTTCGGGCCAGCTGGACACCGTGCACAGCACAAGGAGCCGGGCAAACCCGCCGCTGCTTCTGCATTTCCAAGTTGCATGCGAACCACCCGAACGATTCATAATCAAGCCTTTCACGGAGACCGGCCGGCACCAGGCGGCCCCTCCTTCGGCACCGCCTCCTTAGTGCAAACCCCTCCAGCGGCCGCAAACGCCCGGGACGCGCGAACCCTTTCCGCGAGCTGCCGCCCCAGCAACCCTCCGCCAGGACCCGCGGCCCGCTCGCTCGGGCAGGCGCGCCCCGCGGTCCAGTTCCCGCCTTCCCGCTCCAGCCTCCCGCCTCGGAGCCCGACTCCGCGCCGCGCTCAGCCTGCTCCCACCTCCACCTACCGAGCCCTCCGCGCGGCGCGGACAGAAGTTTCCCGCTGGCCGAGAGTTCGGGGCGCAAGTGCGCGCTCGGCAGTTCGCGGAGCCGAGAGGGCGCTGGGCGCGCCGGCCGCCCGGTCCGGAGCGGCGCCGAGGAGGGCGGCTCGCCGTGCACGCCCCCAACCGGCGTCCTCCGACACCCCCCTCCGGCCGCACACGCGGAGGGAAAAGCCGGGCGGGCGGCGTGGGGACAGGGCGCCCGCGACTCCCTTCACACGCAGCCCCGCGCGCTCACGCCCCTCGCGGGCCTCCAGCCCCCGCCGAGCAGCCGCTACCCGGTAACTTTCGCGGCCGAGCTCGAGCCGCACGGTGCCGGAGCCGCTGGCCCGGAGCTCCTCGCGCGCTCACCCGGCCCCGAGCGATGCAGGCGGCGGCGCGGCTGCAGCCTTACCGGCTCGGCGGCTCCGGGCGCAGACCGAGGCCGCCGCTGTCCTCTCGCGGCGCTGGGTGCGGCGAGCCCGGGTGGGGGTGGGGGACGCGGGCGCCGTCACGCCGGGGCCGGGGCGCCCTGGGGCCGCCGAGGGCGCCGCCCGCTGCTGTCCCGGGCGCTGGGGCGGGGGGAGGGGGCCGCGCGCACGGCCCGCATCCGAGCCGAGGTCGCGCTAACAAGTGCAAACTTTTGGGGCCCCCCGGGCGGCTGGAGGAGCAGCCACGCTCGCGCGCCCCGCAGCCCCCAGCCTGGGTGGGCTCCGCGGCTGCTGCCGGTCGGGGCGCCGGGGCATCCCCCTCCCCGCCCCAGCAGGGCGCGGGCCAGATGGCGGGCTCTCAGGGCCCCCCCGCGCTCCGCTCCAAGTTAATGCCCGGGCACAATCCTCTTGGCATAGCTGGCGATCACCATCGGCTTTTATCTCTCGGCCTGATCCGGGCTGCGTAACTTCCTCTGTGTGGCTCTAACACACCATCCCACCACAGAGCAGCGGTCTTCTTAAAGGTGCAGGGAGGAAATACTGCGAGACTCCGGGGACGCCACGGCCCGGGGAGGGGCGCGGCGAGCAGGGGCGTCCCCGAGGGCCCGCGGCCAGGGTGGACCCCAGCAGGCGGCTGTCAGAGCGAGCCTGCTCCGGGAGGGGGGTCGCTGCCTACACATCGCCTCCCGGCCCGGGGGCCAGCGGGTCCTTGCACGCAGGGCGCATCCTTAGCCTGCTCGGGTCAGCGCGGCGGGGCTGCAGCTTCCTTCTCCAAAAGCCGGGGCGTCTTCCGGGGTGCCGGCACCCGTGGGTGTGGGGTCTGCCCCATCGGCACCCGGGAGGGCTGCAGGAGTCGGGTTCTCCACCCCAGCAGCCCGGGGCTCCAGGTTGTGGCTTTCTCCCTCTCTCTCTCTCTCCCTCTCTCTCTCCCTCTCTCTCTCTCTCTCTCTCTTTGCGAAGGGCTGCCACCCAGAAGGCCCCGAGCAGTGGGTAAGGGTGGGTGGGTGGATTTGGGGAGGTGGGGAGGGGAGCATTCGAGCGCACAACCAGAGCCTGAATACCAGCTGACACATCGCCGCCTCCACCCTCATGGGCCCTGCTTTGGAGCAGCCAAGCCGGCTCTGCAGGGAGTGCAGCATAGGGGGGCAGCCGGCTGGGGGTTCTCTGCCTCCCTGGGGCAAGCCCCGGGGGAGGCGTGGGAGGACTCGCCCACGGCGGCAGGAGCCCCTGAGTTGGCACCAGTGGGCAGCCCTGGGCTCGCTGGCCCCTGGAGGGTTTCCGCCAGGCTGTTTCCTGGGGCTGTGTGGAGGGAGAGCTTGTGCTCTTCCAGGTCTTCCAGGAGCGCCTGTGGTAGGGTGCCCCTGGCCTCCTCGGGGTGGGTTCTTACCGTGGTGCTGGAGCAGCCAGCACTGTCATTTGGAAGCATCGAGAACAAAGGGCCTGAGGACAGAGAGAGAGAGAGAGGGAGAGAGAGAGAGAGAGAGAGAGGGAGAGAGGGAGGGATCAGTCCAAGGTCACAGAGGGTGTCAGAAATGGGAGCAAGATGTAGCACCTGGGTTCCCCACCCCGCTGCCGCCCTGACCGCCTTACCACCTTAACCCTTCCCTGCAGTGCCCCCTAAGCCTAGAGAGAGGCCGGTGCTGCTGCTGAGTGACACTGAGGAGTTCGTGGCAAAGGAGCAGAGGGTGCAGAAGTAAGGCCCGTCATCTGGAGATTAATAATAATAATAATATTTCTTGAACACCTGCTTTATGTCAGCGTCCACACAAGCCCATGTCTGCTCTTCATCCGCTGACTCTTCCCCAGAGCTCTGCGACAACGAAGCTGCTCTTAGCAGAGTCCCGGTTTCCTGCCGGCGCTCGCAGGGGCACATTTGCCAAGGTCTTGCAGCTCAGGAAGGGTCCGGCCTGGCCGACTGGCTCTGGGTGGCCAAGGGGTGGAGCTCTGGGGTCTCGGGACTTGGGGGCTACCTGGGGCATGGCGCTCGCCGCTTCAGGGCCTCTGTTTCCCCAGCTGTGAAATATGGACTCGAGCAAACCCTTTCTTTTCTGAGGGGGAGTCCAAACGGCCACGAAGGGTCCGAACCCACGCCTGCTCCCTGGTACCCCAGAGGGCAGACCCAGGCCAGCCCTGGTGCCAGCACCCTGGTCTCAGAGGGCAGGGGAAGCTTGCAGGGAAGGGCGCACGCGGTGCTCTTAGAACCTGTGGCCTGCAGAAGGGCAGAGGTGAGTGATGACTCGGTCGCCTTCCACCTGCTGCCCCCCAGGCTGGGTCATCAATCTCAGGAAACACCCAGCTCCTCCATCACTGCTGTGTCTGCCGCCCGCCCGGGTGCTGTCAGCATCAGCCGGCGAGATGGGCAGGAGGGTGCTCCCCCACCCAGCCAGGCTGGCCAGACGCGGAGGAGGGGCCGGGGGCTCCCCCCTGAGCGGCCTGGATGCGAAGCTAGGCACACTAGAAACGCCTCCAGTCCTGCTCGCTGCCTGCATCCAGGGGAGGCCCACAGGCTATGTACGGACCCCCTGTGGAGCCTGACTTCTGGCCTTCCCACCATCGACCCCGGAAGCCTGGGGGGGGGGTAGTGGAAAGAGCTCACAGGGGAGTCATGACAATGGGATTTTCTCGGCTGTGCGCCCTGGAGGGAGATCTCTGCCCGGCTCCCAGCTTCCATTTCTCCATCTGCACACTGAGATCAGTCCCAAGGGCGGTCCTCGGGCTGCAGTCCTGGGGCCGCACTCCACGTGGCTTCCAGGAGATGGAGTCCCTTCCAAGGGAACGATGAAGAGCTGCTTTTCTAGGCTGGGGACAAACACGATTCCGGCCACAGAGGGACCAGGTGGCCGGAGGACGTTCATTTTTGAAAGCCATTAAGGTTCCTTCGGACAGACGACTTTTCCCTGGCAGTGACAAGACACAGAGCAGGAGGATCAGGAAAGTGTTAATGAATCTCCCAAAAAGTCACCTCTGGCTCCCTCTTGCTGGGAGCCCGCTTGTCCTCTGGATTGGTGGGGTTTGGCTTACGGTGCAGTTCCACTGTGAATTGTGCGTGTGGGATCTGCTACCAAAAAGCATCTGTAGAACAATGTGTTTAATCTTATTCCAAACATGTTCTGTAAAAACGGGTTGTGTGTAGTCATACACGCATATCACCTCTGTGCATTATCTACGCACACTCTCTAAAGCTGTATACCACGGTGTGAACAGGGAGATGGGGGACTTCAGGCTTTATGTGTATGTTCTTTCTGTGCTGTTCAACTCATTCACAGTGACGGAACTTGCACGGGGTGGTCAAGTGCTAGAACATTATAAAGTCAGATCAGCAGCCGATAACACATGAGGGCTGGCTGACGGGTAGCCCAGTCCTCTGGGGGTTTGGGGAGACTGAGAGTGCTAAAGCTGACAGACAGACAGACAGACAGGCAGATCAAAGGACCTAGTGCCGACGCTTAAAGGAAGCATAGATACAGATGCCACAGCTGCCACCTTCTCCCCCAGGCCTGGCTCATTCCGTTCATTTATGCCAGGCCAAGATCTGGATTCTTCAAGAAACTCTTTGTCCCCATGACCTTGAACAGTGGAGAGGCAGCTGTGAGGACACGGAAAGAGCCTGGGAGCTGCCCAGGCCCATCCAGGGCTTTTCGATGCTCGTGGGCCCCACCCCCCACAGCCAAGGGACAGGCAGAGGATGCCGCCCCAGCCCGGCGCGCTCCGCAAGGTGATGGCTCCAGGCGGGCCCAGCGCCTGCAGAAGCACTCGGCTCCTCCCTGCCAGTTCTGAGCTCTAATCTCCAGACCATACGCCCATTAATTATTATTACCGTATTAATCATACATGTGATTAATTCAGTAATGGTGATTCATAATTGATTGCGTTTTGTACGGTGCCTTTCATCCAACACCCTCCAAGACGTGCGCTGCCTACAGCAAGAGACCAGCAGGATGCGTTCTGTGCGCGCCTGCATTCCGCTGGATAAACTCCCCTTGGCAGAGGTAGGGGGCTGACGGAGGCTGTGAGCCCGGTCCTGTGCAGCCCGGCCGGGGAGCCCCGGGGACCCCATTCCCTTGGTGGGGAGGCTGGTCCGTGGGCGAAGCCAGACTCTCTGAGCTATGTGAGCCTCTGCTGCCAAGCAGCTGTGTGGCCTGTGGGAAGTTACTGTCCAGCCTGCCTCAGTTCATCCAAAAGAGAATTAGGATCAATAGTAGTCTTGATCTTCCCAGGGTTATAAAAATTACACGAAACGATGCCCCACAGTGTGGAACGTGGTTCGCAGTGAGTGCTCAATGAACACAGGCAGCATTCATGGGAACCTTAGGCCGGGTCCTACCAGCGGCAGCTTGCTGGCTACACCTGTGTCTTTTCTTCTTTGGGCCTCAATTTGCTCAGCCGCGAAGTGGGATGGTGGGCCAACCTGAGCGTCCTTCCAAGCACAGAATGAGTGACCACAAGGACAGCGGGATCCAGGCTGCAGGGTCCAGCAGCTGTGGACGCCCACTCACGCTCACGGTTCCTAGCTCCTTCGTGGTCACATCTGGAAAACGAGCGCTTCAGGGCCTCCAAAGACCTAGGCTTGGCATGAAGGTCGAAGAATGAACGCTTCAAACCCCCAGGCCTCTAGAAAGGGACCGCGCGCGTGCCCAGTGCGCAGCGGGGTCGCAGCAGGCCCCTCCTTCGCCAGCACCCCGGGTTAGATGCTGTCCCGTGCGTCACCCCCACTGAGCCCGCAGATATCCGGAGGTTGAGGACGGTGCTCGGCTGCTCAGGACCGGCCCCGTGTCAACCTCGGTGCAGCCAGACCTGAGTTTATCATCCAAGATCCCCCCCCTAATTCACACGCTTACTGCCAGCGGTCAGCAGAAGGCACAGGATCGGAGTGGCGTGGTGGCCCTGAGGGCACACAGCGAGCTCCCTGCGGGGCAGGGGCCCTTGGGAGTAGATGAGACACTGCCAGCCCACTCTGTGAAGCCACCAAAGCCAGCCTGAGCTTCCCACATCCGGGTCCTCTGAGTCTCCTCCAAGTTCCAGGCCATGTGCAGGGCAGAGGAAGCCGGCAGCACAGCTCAGAATGAAGGAGAGCCGAGATCCCTCCAGGCAAAGCAGCTCAGCTCGCTGGGGAGGGGAAGCTGCGGCAGAGGGTGCCTGGCCCTGCACCCCAGGGACCAGCGGAGCGGGGTTCAGCAGCGTGCACAGGAAAGGGCCCACGGGTGCGCTCCCTCCCCAGAGTCCCCGGGGACTCGTCAGACTTCTGAGAGGCAAAGGAACACTAGGGAGCCAGTTTCAGAGTTACTGCCTGGAATCACCACACTCTGGAGGCTGGGGCAGGAGGATCCCTGTGAGATCGAGGCCAGCCTGGACTACATGGTGAGACCCTGTCTCTCTCTCTCTCTCTCTCTCTCTCTCTCTCTCTCTCACACACACACACACACACACAGCCAGAATAAAGCAGCACTTGGAGACCTCTACTGGACAATGGCCCAGCCCTCAAAGACTTGGGTATCAGGTGTCTCTGCAGGGAATTCTGGGTTACCTGCTAAGCACTTACTATGGGTGGCATCCCCTGGGTCTGGGGTTCCATATCCAGAGTCCCCGTGCACCTTACTAAGCACCTACTATGTGCCGGTAGCAGGTCACACCAGAGAGGCCATGTAGGCCGAGTAAGCAAGTGTGCAATAGTGTGTGTCCACACAACACATGCACGCAGTGAGTGTGGGGTGCACACTGGCAGCCTTAGCAACAAATGTGCTGATACCCAAAGGTAACAACAGTGGTGAATGCAATGGCTCAGGCCTGGACACCAAAGAAGCTCAGTGGAGCACAGACACCACCACCACCCGGCTGCGTGGGGCCCTGACTCCAGCTCTGACCTGGGGCCTCATTTGCTCATGGTCCGGGAGTGGGGGGTCACCAAAGCCCCACCCCCAGGGTTTGCCTGAGGGCTCACCCGGAGCCCTGTGGGGCCTTCGCAGACAGCGCATGTGCGAGCGCCTGTGTGGCTGCTGCTCTCCGGACCGGCCTCTGGTCCTGGACGAGGGCTGCGCGGCCTGCCCTGCCCGCAGAGGAGAGTGCTGTGTCGGGCGTGAGGGCGCCGCCCGCCTCTCCTGCTGGCGGGCTGGATCCCACTCGGCTGAGTCTCAGTCTCTTCTCAGATCCGAATCTGAACCCCCTACCTGTCCGCTCTGGCGTGGGGAGCAGGAGGTGCCACCGCAGCAGGTGCAGCCCACCTGGCTTCCTCGGGCCAGGTGTGAGGGGTCTCCAGGCTGCAGGTGGGCAGTGCCTGCCCCAGGCTTTTGCAGAGGACGCCTGCGCACTGGCGCATGGGGTGGGGCTGGACAGGGAAGGTGGTCGGAAGGGAACCGAGGCGGCAGGGCGGTGGGACACTCCCTAATCCTTGCAGGAGGATTGCTAGTTGGAGTCCGGCCTGGACACCTTAGAGACTTTATGAGACCTGTCTCAAACATTAAAGAGTTTAAAAAGCCCTGCAGTTCAATCCTCAGTACGAAGAAAGAAGAAGACAAGAGAGAAAGGAGACTGTTCTCAGTGGAAGATGCCGCCGCCCCTCCCTCCGCAGGGCCCTCCGGAGCAGGTGATCGGGCCTCACGTGGCGTGGCAGATGTGGCCTTCCTCCCAGGCACGTGCTGATCACAGCGCAACTGACCCAGCTATGCACACACCTGCCCTGCCCGGCCCGGCCCTCTCCCACCCACGCCCCGAACCCTAGCGCCACGTCCCACTCCGGCTCCTACTCCAGAGTCCCGGTTGCCCGACACCGAGGCCCCAGGTGTGGCAGAGCTGGAGCACAAGCCTGTGAAAGGCTGCCTGGAAGCCGGGAGGCGTCCGCAGTGCGAGCGACCGGAGGGCCTCGCGCACCCCCGCGGGCCCTTTGCTCTCGCGCACGCTGTGTGCACACGACTTCGTGTTAAATTGTCCGCGCACGACAAGGCCGCCTGGCTGACAGCTTCCTGGTCTGTCAAGCGCTGGCTTCTTGGGGCCCGCGGCTCGGTCCCCACCTGACAAAGGGCACAGGTGACGCCTCCCCAGACGGCCTGGCATCGTGCTTTGGGACAGACAGCCCTGCCTGGGATGGGGACCTGCTTGGGACAAGGTCCCCTTCTCTCTCTCGTACCCCCAAACCCCTGGACCAGTCTTTGCTGCTCAAAGAGGGGTGTTGGGATAGGGGTTCCCTAGATCCCCGCAGGGGCAGTCGCTCTGGAAGTGCTGCTCTGATCTGGGGACCCCGCTTCGGCTCACACATAACAGCATCAGTCTAATGGGTGGAGACAGCTCCGCTGCCACAGTTCCCGGCCCTTCTGACGCTGGCCGTTACCTGCGACCTCCAGCTGCCCACCCTTGACTCACGGCCGTGCGGCCTGTTAATGGAGACTGTTTCCGAGGGGCTCCTGCAGCTCCTTGGGGTCCTCCGGAACCGTGGTCTTCACCCTGGGTTTCTCTGCTGGCTCCGCTCCTCCCACCCTTAGCTCCCTGACCCCCATCGATAGAATAGATGCAGATACGCGCCAGGAGTGAGCGGCCCATGGTCACGGCCCGCGCTTCGCTTCCCCGGTGATCCGAGGGCTGGACAGAGGCGGCTCCTCACACGCCACTCCTGAAAGTGTTGCTTTTCAAGCTCTGGACTCCGTTTCCTCTCTCCGAGACCCTTCCGGCTCCAGACCCAGCGTCGCCATGTTGCCGCCGTGCCTCGGCCTCGTTTGCCTGCCCGGCCCTGCCTGTGGCTCAGCTGAGACCCCTGTCCTGGCTCTGATGACCTCGCTCCGCACGCTGCTGGGCCGGAGTCACGCGTCCGGCTCTCAGATGGCTGTGTGGGGCTGGCCGGCCGCGCATGCAGCGAGAATCCCTGCGCCAACCGCCAGCCTGGGGCAGCCCCGCGGCCTGGCTTCCCAACGGCACCCACCCGTCGGCGCAGGGACCGGAGAGTGTTTGAGCCTTGGGTGAGACCAGGCTTCGGGCGCAGGCTGACCTTGTACCTGGGCGGTGTCCCCAGCCTCAGCACAGAGGCCCGAGGGTCCCCGCATCGGGAAGTGCTCGCCCTTTGGGCGTGGAACTCGAGAGACAGGACCGGAAGCGCGTGCGCAGAGCTCCTGGTTCTCTGAGGGCAGTTTCAAGAATCCGTCTGCTGGGACAACAGGATTGTAGCCCTTCCCCTCTCCTCTGGTCCCTGCCGCACAACAGACTGAAGGTTAAACCTTGGCGCAGATGCCCGTACTGCCCCCACCTTGCAGCCAGGCAAACTGAGGCTCCGAGGGGCAAAACAACCTGCTGCAAATCCAACATGATGATTCAGACCCAGATCTGTGCCCCATGGTCTTGACCGCCTCCGTCACACCCTGGCCTCCCTCCGCCCCGTCACGCCAGCCCGGGGGTTCTTGTCACAATTCTGCCCCTTGGGAGCTCTGCCTCCACCTCTGGACTCATCTTCACCAGCAGGGCAGTGAGTGGCATGGTGCCACCTACGGGTCCATCCCCGACGCGGAAGTCTGAGCTCGAGCAGCACAAGTGTTTTGGGGGACATCGGCAGATGACAGCTCCCTGGGGAGCAGGAGATGTGCCTCAGTCTGGCTTGTTAGAAGCCTGGCGCTTGCGCCCCACGTGGCCTCCCAGGGAGCCCCGGGGCAGTGAGCGGCGGGGAGCGTGAGGCACGCGCTGGTTCTGCAGCCGGGCTCCCAGGCCTGGCTTTCTGGATTTTGTCTTGGCCAACGTAAAATGCAGGTGGCAGAGAACGCTCCCTTGGTAGCTAAGTGGTTAGATGCGGACCAAGCAATTGCTACAAATCTGCTGGCTCTTGGGCACTCAAGGGAGACCCGGCTCCACAGCCCGAGGTGTGTGGCGAGATAGTCTGCAGACAGCGCCTGCTGGCACCCAGCGTCTGCACACAGCGCTGCTGCCGGTCAAGCGGGCTCCGAGAGGATGGTGCCCGCTGTGTGCTGTCAGAGCACAGCGGGATTTCACGCACCGCCCAGGCCCTAGGGCATCCTCACTGGGCCATTTTCCAGGCCAAACCCAGGACCCTCCCTTGGAACCCAGCAGATCCCAGCTCTCCCAGATCCAGTAGCCCCCGGGCTGGCACCAGCACAGAGGCAGGGCTGTCGCCACGATGCTTTTTTTTTTTTTTTTTTGAGACAGGGTCTCGCTTTGCAGTTCAGGCTGGCCCTGAGCTCACTCTGTAGCCCAGGCAAGCCTCGAACTCAGCAATCCTCCTGCCTCTGCCTCCTGAGTGCTGGATTACAGGCATGAGCCATCATGCCTGGCTAAGCAGAGTTTTGTTTTGTTTTGCTTTGTTTTTTGAGACAGGGTCTTGCTTTGTAGTCCAGGCTGGCCCCGAGCTCACTCTGTAGCCCAGGCAAGCCTCAAACTCAGCAATCCTCCTGCCTCTGCCTCCCGAGTGCTGGGATGACAGGTGTAAGCCACCATGCCCAGCACTGTGGTATGCGGTATTGATTGCTGGTGGGCATGAGTCTCCACGCCCAGCATTGTATGTGGTTATCGGGATTGAACTCAGGGCCTTGAGCTTGCGAGGCAGGCGCCAGAACCACTGAGCTAACCCTCTGGCCCCATGATGCATTTTTTATAAACTCTACCACTGACTTGTATCCTCAACCCTCTTTACTTGGTGTTCAGACAGATCTCATTAAGTTGTCCAGGATGACCTTGAACTTGTGACCCTCCTACCTCTACCTCCCTATTGTGGGATTACAGGCATGCAGCACCACACCCAGCTCCCCAGACTGCAGAGGGAACGTGGAAGAGGAAGCGCCGGCGGGTCCCCTTGGCTCCCCACTCTAAACTGAGTCCAGGACGGAGGGGTGCAGGGTGAAGAGGGGCAACTCCAGCCATGGTGTGGACTCCTCAAGGGGCCGCTGTTGAATGGGATCCGTGTTAGCAGGATGCAGGGCTACAGTTAACTAGTCGTGGCTGTCTGGCTGTAGATTCGTCATGTCTGCCTGGGAGAAGGCGCTGGCACGGCGAACCTTGGTGTCTGTCCTCTCTGCTGGAGTGAGGATGCCTCTCTGGGCAGCATACAGAGCGCCCAGGACCTGGCCAGACGCAGACAGGTGCTCTGGAAATGTCTGATGGAAGGTGACGTTAAACACGAAGCAAGCAGCCCGCAGTCATGGGACACAGGCTGGTGATAAAGTAGGAAGTACTTGTGGGGAAACCTGAGGACTAGTTTGTCCTTCCGTTCCCCCGCCTGTCCATCCATCTCCTCCACAGCTATCGATCGAGTGCCGACTCGGTGCCAGCTGTGGGTTGGGACCAGCATGAGGGAGCGGCCTGGTATGAGGACAGACCAGGTGAGCAGAGGAGGATGTGAGCTGCTGGGCTGTGGGGTGGCAGTGCCCTGCTTCCTCCTCCCTGGCACAGCCGTGCTCGCAGGCCGGCCAGGCCGGGGTTATTAATACCCTGCTGAGTCAGGGGCTCTTGAGTTTCAGCGTCACAGGACAGAGACAGGCGTGTTAGATATTCTTGACTCTGGCCTGCCCTCCCCTCTCCTCCCCTTCCCACTTGCCCTCTGTGCCTGGCTTCTACCTGTCGAGAAGACAGCAGGTGTGGAGGGGGCACAGAGTCTGGACCCGGGGGCAAGAGTCCTGGGGTGAAAGATTTGGGCAAACCGGCTGGAGTCCCCAGCCGCCACTCACTCACTAGCTGACCCGAGTCACCTTACTTCCCTGGGTTCCTTGCCCCAGAAAAGTGAGCCGAGGACGGTGAGCGCGAAGCACTAACGGGCCGGAACACCGGGGCCCGTGAGGTGTTTAAGTGACAGCGGGCACCGGAGGCCCCGGGGCAGATCCGTAGTCAGAACTGTGCACTTCCCCTGTCCGGGACCCCCTCCCGCCCACGCTGTGCTGGGACTGCCTGACGTTCGGTGCCCCTCCAACACGTGCCATGGGCTATAAGCTCTGTGTGGGATCCTTGCCCAGCTGGCTGAGTCCAGAGCTGCTGGCCAGGTCCGTAGTAGGTGCTCAGTAAATGCCAGGGGGCCAAAGAGGCAGACAAGCACTGGATAGAGAGAGAGTACTGTGCTGTTGATGTCAAGTGGCTCCTGGGCACTCAGGGAAAGCTGAGTAATTAGTGGATCAATGGGATCAGCATGGATGCTATTGGAATACTTAGAATCAGATTCCCTTCCAGTTTTTCCAATCGCTCAGGCTCAGCGCTCTCTCTGTTCTACAGAATCACTTCCACTGGCAGCTCTGCCCGTGCCCACACGTGGGCTCAGGTGGTCACAGCTCAGAAACCCATCCCCAGCGTTCTGACTGGAGTCCTGCACCCGCAGCTCCCTGGTGGGCAGTGTGTTCTCTTGCCCTGCAGGTGTTCCTCGGGAGAACGGAGGAGGAGAAGAGGAGGAGGAAGGAAAGAAGGGGAAGAAAAGGAAGGAGGAGACTTCAGAAAACAACTACTGCGTGTTTCAAAACAGTGAGGAAGCTGGATGTGGGGGCACACACCTGTGATCCTGACTCTCCAGGAGGCTGAGGCAGGAGGATTGCAAACTCAAGCTCAGCATGGGGAGCTTGGCGATTTAGTGAGATCCTGTCTCAAAGCATTAAAAAAGGGATGGGGCTGTAGCTTAGCGGGAAATCCCTGGGTTCCATCCCAGTACTGAAAAAAACAAGATAAGAAGTTGAATAAAAGGGTTTTGAATGTTTCCACTCTAAAGAAATGACACACTTTTGAGGGCAGAACGCTAATGTAAACATCAGTCACGCTAGATAATACAATTTTTATGTGTCAGTTCATGACCATTGTCTCGGGCCCTGGCCCTGCACTGCAACCATGTGCCCTGCTTCAAACGAGACCCCAAAACCCAGGGTGGCCGAGCTGCTGGCCTGGGGTCACCCAGCTGGTGACCCACAGGTACAGGGTGGTGAGGAGTGGTTTGGAGACCGCCATCCTTTGGCAGGAAACGGTGATGGTCGGCGGATCGAACCGGCCTCGTTCCTCTCCCTCATGGATGCTATTCGCACACGCGGTGGGCAAAGCACTGCTTCCTCCCCGCTTGTGAACTTCCGGTGTGGACGGAGCGCGCGGTGCTGGCTCAGTCGCTCCTTCCTGTCCCGGCTTCCGCGGCGGGCGACGCAGAGGACACGAAGTGTGGAGAGAGACACGGCCCGGGGCGGCTCCTCCCGTAGCTCCTGCTCCCGGGTACAAAGCTGCATTCCATGGTAACGGCATAAATTCACGCTCGGCTGCGAGGCCAAGCGCTCCTGCCAGCTGGACCCCGCTTCGTCACAGCCGAGCCCCAGGATTAGCATAGCTGAGAGTACAAAGGGGCGACCCTGGGGAGCCACTGGGCGCGGGATCCCCGGGACGGTGGCCAGCCCTGGAGCCTCCCCGGCCCGTCCACCCAGCTTTCCCAACCGCGACGTCCAAGGATGGGGAGGAGAGCGTCTAGTTTGGGAGGCAGCTTGGTTCTGTGGCTCGAGACAGGAGCCTTGGGACAAAAAGAGCTAAATTCAGATCCCAGCTTGGCTCACACCTGCTGTTCCACCTAAAGGCAAAGCCCTCTGCACGTGGCAAGCAGTGGGTACGTGAGGACTCTGTGGCTTTTTCAGGAACAGACCTGTTGGAGGGGAAGAGGGTGTTTTGTTATTGTTGTTGCTGTTGTTTTGTTTTTAACATTTGACGTTCCGTTCAAACATTTTTTTTGTTGTTGTTTGTTTGCTTGTTTTTGACACAGGGTCTTGCTACATAGTTCGGGTTGGTCTCGAATGCACTGTGCATCCCAGGTTGGCCTGGAATTTATGGTAATCCTCCTGTCTCAGCCTACCAGGTGCTAGCATTGTAGGTGTGAACCACCATCCTCTACTTTGTTACATTTTATATCAGTCAATTACTAACTATGGCCAACATAGTGAGCTCAAGGGCAGACTGAACTACATGTGAGACCCTGTCTCAAAAATAACAAAACAAAACAAAAGGTGGACGTGTGTGAGGTCACATGCCATAGAGCAATGCTTTGCTGAACGGTGACCCGTAACGTGGGGTTACTGTGGCTACTGCGGTGACACACTGTCCTCACGTGCAAGGAGTGCTGGTGCAAACACGCCCACGGCTCCTGGGCTGCAGGAAGCTGGCACATGCAGTCACGGGCAGAATGGAACCCTTGGCAGCGACAGCGGGGGACAGTGATCAGGCTTGCCGTTACTTTGGGGTGTTTTCTTTCTGCTTGTCGAAAAGGGCACAGAAAGGACTTGCTGGGTCGCACCCACAGCCTCATGCTTGCCGTGTGGTGTGGCTTGTTGTGTTTAGATGCCCCCCAAAGCAGACGAGGCGGACTCTCTTCTCAGAGCTGGTTGAATCTGGAGCACGTGAGGCTGGAGGGCGGGGTGCGATTACTAAAGCACCGTGTGAGGGAGTAGTTTGGCATCGCCCTAATCCAAGTAAGACAAGAGGGCAGAAAGACGCTGTTAAACCCTCTTGTTATTTTTGCTGCCTCGTGCGCGCCTCGTCGTCTCTCCTCTGTGAGGCCTGTGGCCATCCCAGCCTCAGAGCTGGCCCACCATGGACTGAAACGTCTATGAACCGTGAACCGAATTTTCCCTTTCAATCTAGGGTGTTGGCTATGTTGTCTCAGCAACAAGAGAAAAGTAACTCACCTGCCTGCCTCTCGGTGGCCCCGTGAGGCATCCGGATCGCCCTGTCCCCTGTAGGGTGTGAGTGAGGTCTAGAGGCAGAGCTGCCTACGTGTGCTCTCTCGGACGGCACGCCTGCCCCTCCGGTCACATCCCATGAGGCTCCGGGGCTGGCGAGACGCCGGCATGGGATGGGGCTCTTCCGTGGGATCTTTGGTCAAGGGAAAAATTACACTGCTGAGTAAACAGAGATGGGGAAAGGAGCAGAAGGAGCCCACGAACCCCACGCAGGGCACGGCGTTCTGTCCACGGTACCTCTGGAGCCTGTGGTCATCGGGAGGCAGAGCGAGGGAACAGCCTGTTCCCACATGTGACCCAGGAGCTCGGGGTGGAGGCGCTGTGTCTGCCACTTACTCTAAGGCTTTGGCCAAGCAGTGACAGCAGCAAGAACCACAGGGATCACCGTGCGGCCGGGGACCCACAGAGCCCAGGGTCGGAACCCGGCACCTAGTGAGAGGCACCCAGGTGTTCATTTCCTTATTCTTCGGTAGTTTGCATTTCTTTCCAGATTAGAAAGTGAAAACAATTACATTTTATTTCAAAGAAAAGAGTACTTGCTCCATAGAAAGCCGAGTGAATAAATGAAGTTATTACAAGCAAGGCATATGATAGGAGAATTGCATCTTAATAGTTGCTATTTATTTTCCGGGGATATCTTGAGCCCTTCTCCGAGAGGGGCTCTGAGCTGGGCTCTGCAGAGACAGGGTGACTCAGCCAACTCCCACCCTTTCTCAGGGTGAAGGCTGAGCCCGGGCTGGTGGCCAGGGGACAGCAAGACTTCATCTTCCATGCCAGCCGCTGGCAGCATGCCCACGCCCAGGAGCTGCCGCTAGAGCTGCAGGGTGAATGCACAAATAGAGAAGCCGATGCTGGGCACAGAAACCGTGGGGACTACTGAGAGGCCCTGGGGGCAGGAGGGTCGCTCCGTCCTGGTCTCGGGGGTCGCCCGGAGGAGTTTGATGGTGGCTGAGGCCTGGGCGGGGGCCCGGGGATCCACTCTGTTATTTTGCAGACCTCACGCACCAGGCCCTGGGTCAGCAGGGTGGCCAGTGGGGGGTGGCGCTGGGGACCCGCAGTCCCTGTGGTTCATACCCACACCTGCTTGGCGGTCGCTGATGCAGAGGACGGCAATCAGGTTAGGAGGGCATAATTGGATAATTCGATTGCTCTCCTCAGAGAATTGCTGTTTAATTAAAGGGGAGGAAAGCAGAGGGGGAGGCGGGGCAGAGAGGAAGGGGAATCCGGCAGGACAGAGCGGAGCAGGACGGAGCCGCAGAGACGGCAGATTGGCACGGGAACCTGCTCATTCGCCCGAGGAGACACTGAGATCCGCTTGGGTAAATTCCTGGCCTCAGACTCAGAAGGTTCTGCATACATTTGCATTTATACCAGGAACTCGCTGGCTCCTATCTGTGACCCCAGGAGGGTCCTGTGCATGTCTCAGCCTCAGTTTCTCCCTCAAGGTCATAAGGAAAGAATCACGGAGCCAGAGAATCTTTTCAACACTTGATGGTTTATTTTATTTATTACAGTTATCATTTTGGAGGGTCTTTTGTTTTGCTTTTTTGAGACAGGGTCTCACTACATGTCTGTTGTTCTTCACTTAACTCATGGCAATCCTGCCTCGGCCTACCTAGTGCTAGGTTTATAGATGAGTGCTACCATGCCTGGCATGTGATGGTGTTTTAAAACTTCATATATGGTAATTATTAAATATGACCATGCGGGTCTAGGGTGTGTGTGTGTGTGTGTGTGTGTGATGGGGTGGTCTCTTATTTTGGATGTACCTGACTAAGTATTATTCCAAGTGCTATGTGAGGGTGGCATCTTAATTTCCCACTAGTGTGTCTGAAGGGTGGCATGCTCACAGGAGCTCTGCCATGCCCATTATATATATATTTGGAAAGGTAATTAACACACCTTGAATCTAGAGCTTTGAAATTTTCAGTGTCAGCCAGGTACACACCCATCATCCCCAAACTCTGGGGAGACTGAGGCAGGAGGATCATAGGTTTAAACTCACCCCAGGCAAGTTAATGACTTAGCAAAATAAAACGTGGCTATGGGCCGGAGGGTTGGCTCAGTGGTTCCGGTGCCTGCCTCGCAAGCTGTAAGGACCTGAGTTTGATCCCCGGTTACCACATATAATGCTGGGCGTGGTGGCTCACGCCTGTAATCCCAGCACTCGGGAGGCAGAGACGGGAGGATTGCTGAGTTCGCGGCGGCTTGCCTGGGCACCATAGTGAGCTCAGGGCCAGCCTGAACTACAAAGCGAGACCCTGTCTCCAAAAAGC
>PVIC010003950.1:0-19132 GCA_004025085.1 Thryonomys swinderianus | reverse complement strand
AAACCCACTGCCCAAACAGAAATGCATTCAAGTTTTCTTGTTCTCCTCATTGTTTTTGAAGATGGCTGAGATTTGCTGATAGTCAACTAGGGATAAGAAACCCAGTGTTCACTGTGTGCCTTTTATTGAGCGCCTGATGTGTGTGGGCCCCAGGCAGGGCACCGGTCCATGCCCGCCCCCAGCGGGAAGCAGCTCCGTACCATAGCCAGTGCCCAGCATGGAGCTGGGGAAGGGGCAGAGACGGCTCTTCTGAAGAATGAAGCAGCTGTGAGGAGCGAGGGGTGCCGCCTGGCTCCCCCAGCACTGCAGCGCACAGGGCGAGGCCCTTCCAGGGGTCTCCTGAGCCCCCGCAGGGCGGCCCCCAAGCCTCCCCCAGAGCAGGGCGGCTGCTCCCACCACTACTCCTGGGTCCCAAGCCCCGGGCCGGGGTTGATTATTGCTGTGCTGATTGTCCTTTTCTGCAGTTCAGTGTGCGGAGCTGCCGTCACCCCGCCCCGCACTGCACCCGGCCGGTGACACTTTAATTGGCGCCGCCCAGGCTGTGGTCCGTGTCCCCAGCTGGCCTCCCCCTGCCTCCTCTGTGAAGGATTTTCTTTCAGGTCCCTGCTGAAGCGGCCCCTTGCTGCCCTTGTGTCCCTGCGCTGCAGCCGTCTGATGAGGGGAAGCTGAGCCCCGTCCCCCAGGACCCCTATTGTCCCCTTCCCCAGCTCACGGCAGAGCCAGGCAGCAGAACGCGCCGGTCCGCAGGTGCACAAGGCCTGACGGCTGGGCAGAGAACAATGCGCCTGCTCCTCCTGGGCCTGCTGCCCTCCACGGGCCAGCTTGGGGGGAATCCGAGCCTGGAGAGCTTAGAGGGTGCAGTGTGCTGTAGTAGTGCAGAAGTAGAGTAAGTGCCTGTGTCGGAGGATTTTTAAGCATCATTAATATTAATGGTGTCATTCCAAATAGGACGAAGGGCAGGGCTCTAATTAATCATCCTAACGGCAGCCTCGGCTCCCATTTCCGGAATGTGTTTTTTTTTTTTTTTTTTTTTTTTGTCAACAAATCTCCCCAGAATCTTCTGCCCCTGGGAATAATAATCGGAGATGGCTGCTCCTTCCCCCTCAGGAAGCCTGCTGGCTGACCCCAAGTCAGACAACCCACCGGGTTGCCATAAAGAGCAGAAGTTGAAGAGATGGTGGTTGCACATTTATTCAACAAACGTAGCAAAGTATTGGCTCTGCACCCAGTCCTGTGCTGAGCTCCGAGCCTGCACGCCTGCCTCTTCCTCATTGGAGAAGGCCGGGCACCAGCCATGCCCCACCATGCCGGACAGGCTTCTTAGAAGAAGAGCCAGGAAGCTGAGCCCTGAAGTGTGGATAGGAATCAACCTATGGGGGCCCCAGAGCTGTGCAGATGGTGCAAAGGTCAGAGCAGGAAGAGGACAGGTTTGCTGTCCACGTCTGACAGCCAGTGCAGACTGAGTGTCCTCAGCACTCCTGAGGGCCCACAGGGGGAAGCAGGGTCTGACACAGGTCACACGGTGTGGGACATCTGTGCCAAGGAATGTTACTCGGCCGCTAAAAAGAGCACGGTATTGCCTCACGTTCAGCATAGAAGAGCCAAATTCATGCTGCTAAGTAGAAGAAGCCAGACCCAGAAGGTCCCATGATGCGTGAAGTCTACAGAGGGCAGACTCCCAGAGACCGGGGGTGGACTGGTGCTTCCTGGGCTGCAGCAGGGCAGGGGAGCGGCCACTTGTGGACTCGGGGTTGATCCTGGGATGATGCGCGTGTTTAAGGACGTGCAAGGTGGTGGCTGCACAATGCTGAGACTGTACCGGCCACCACGTCCGCTTTCAAGGGGGTCATTTCACAGGGTGGGGAGGGAAGGAACAAGAGGCCAGGTAGGAAGACACAGCTGTCAGGCTTGGCACCCTCTGCGTGTCCCTGGTCCCAACGTCCGGCACTGACAAGCCACCTTCTCAGGCCTGCAGGGGTTTCTGGAAGCCAGCACGATGGCGGGCCAGCTGTCCATGAGCGAGGGCCCAACGGCTCACACACAAAAGTGCTCCCACAGAGCCCGCTGCCAGGAGAGGCATGGGGTTCTGCGGTCACAGGAGAGCTGAGGGGCCCAGCACTCTCCCGGACCAGGCCTGGGCTGCTGCTGTCCTGGGTGGTCTGGCAGGCCAGCCCACAGGCCAGGAAGCCACTGCCTGGAAAAGCCAGGTCAAGCCGGGCTCAAGGCGCATGCCTGTGATCCCAGCACGCGGGGGGCCGCTGTGGGCAGGGTCTGCTCAGGGATAGATTTCATGCCTGGTGCACGGTTTACAGGACCACTTTATAATAGTCGCTCAGATAGTCAAACGCAGAGGCGTGCATGAGATCTGCCCACACACTAGAGACCGAAGAACCCGGCCGAGGGCCTGGACCCCACGCCACTGTCCTGCACAAGCCCAGCAGCAGGCCTGGAACCCACGGCAGCGTCTCGCGCGTGTCCGCCGAGGATCTGCCCCCAGAAGGTCCAGAGGCCGGCGGTGGGAGCCGGAGCTGGAGACCCTGGGGGGGAGGGGCTGCCTGGGGGAGGGGCTGCCTGGGGGGTGCTGCGTCACCAGGCGGAGGGAGCCAGGAAGCGCCCGCTGCTCAGGTGAAGAGGAGAGCCCTCCTCAGGGGGCAGCGAGGCCTGAGCTTCAGCTACCAGCACAGCCGGTTCGCATCAGGACAAGCAGCCTCGGGAGTTTCTGGGGGAAATCAGGCAGCACAGTCTTCAGCTCTGCATCTCCTTTCACGCCCCTGGCAATAATCCTCAGGTGGGCCCACACCCAGGACCAGCCAACTCAGTCCAGCTGGGCATCCAGGCTCATCCACCACAGAGGCTGAGACAGGAGGACTCAATTCAAGCCCAGCTCGGGCAGTTTAGCGACCTAGCAAGACTGTCTCAAATAAAAAATAAAAAGGGCTGAGGAAGGAGCTGAGTGTGGAGCCTTGGCCTATCCCAGACCAGCCAAATACAGGAGGAGAGGAGGGGGGAGAGGGAGGGAGGGGAGCTGAAGCCGTTTCCCCAAACCATATGGCAAAGTAGGCGCGTGGTCCTGGGGTCAGACCTGTCCTGCTCCAGAGCCCTGCTTGTCCTAGCTACCCTCTGTGGCTTCCTAAATTATTATTTTTTGAGACAGGGTCTCGCTGTGTAGTTCAGGCTGGCCCTGAGCTCACCACGTGGCCCAGGCAAGCCTCGAGCTCGCAGTAGTCCTCCCGCCTCTGCCTCCGGAGTGCTGGGATTTCAGGCCTGAGCCACCATGCCCAGCACTGTGGTATGTGGTACTGGAGAGCCAATTTGGGACCTTGCACTTGCCAGGCAGAGCTTCCTAAATTATAAACTCATAAAAAACATTTTAAAAACTCTTGTCCCTGGGCCGTCCTACAGCGCTTCCATTCTGCTTCCAAAGCCTGGAGGCCTCTTTCAATCCCGGACCTGTGGCAGTGGAGTCCAGGGAGGAAGAAATGGTCTGGGCAGACGTCGGGCAGGAGCACCGCAGGTTTATGACCTGTCGCCATGTTCTCCAGCCGGCCCTCGAGCGCGGCCCTCGGACAGTCGTGTTCCTGCCCAGGCTGCCTTGAAAGCAGCCCTGAGGTCAGTGTCTGTCCTTAGCACTTTATGGGTGGCCGAGAGGGCTGTGCGGATGTGAACCCAGCCGGCTGTGCCCTCGCTGATGTGTCGATCGCCCAGCACATGGGGCCACCGCAGGGATGGTCCTGGTGGGGCCACTGCAAAGGCGGACCCGCGGCTGTGTCCATATGGAGCCCGTGTATGTCACAGGGTCTCTGTGCAGCTGACGGGCAGCGCCGCCTGGCTCACAGGGACCCTTCGTGGTGCCACATGGTTACAGTTCACGGGCGGGTGATGGATGCTCTTCAGGCCTCACATTGATCTGAAGCAGAAATACAGAGACAACGAGGGCGAGGTGACACTCTTATGGACTTGGTTGTAAAGGAAGTCGGAGGACTAAAGGCCGGCGGCCAGAGCAAGGGCACAGAGATGTCGTGAGCTTGAGTCTCATAGCAACGGCCAGGCCAGAAACCTGTCCGGACCCAGACGGAGATGCCCAGGCCTGCCAGGCGGAGATTGCTCCCAGAGACAAGCTTGGGGCTGTGGGCCTGCGTGCACGAGGACCCGGGGCCCAGATCCTGGAGGGGGTGACAGGCCGGGGCCCCTGCCAGGCGAGGCTCCAGGCCCCGAGGGCTGCACTCAACACGCCAGCCCAGTGGCCTTGGGCACCAAGGCCAGGAGCTCTCAGCTGGCCGCCTCATCCTGGCTTCCACCCTCCACACATAAGAGGGCCTGTCTGTCCCTCTGCCCTCAGAGGAGAGCAGCGGTGGCACTCGGCTGGAGAGGCTGCGAGCAGCAGGCTCGGGGTAACGGGGTGGAGGAGGCGCGGTGGCCGGAGTGCAGGAGAAGCCCATTAAGGCCCAGGACAATCAATACTCGCAGCAACCAGAAGATTTAAAAGCCTCTGCGCAGGCAGCTGTCGTCAATGGAAGGGGCCGGGGGTGACTGAACCTTGCGGGCGGGGTGGGGGAGGTATCTGAGCAGGCAGCAGGGTCCCAGCCTGTAGGGCAGGCTGATGGCTGGTCAGGCCCCCCGGAGGACTTGGAAATACCCCATTTTACAGATGGGGATGCTGAGTCCTGCACGGGAAAGGGCTTGGCTGAGAGGCAAGGTGAGAAGATTCTGTTCTCGTCCTCCCAGCACAGTTGGCCTCCTGGGTCAAGGCCTGGGAGCACAGCTGTGCCCCTCTCCTCTTAAACCTCTCACCTACTGGTTAGAGCTTATATTCACGAAGTGCTTGCTCCGGCCGGGCCTGGGCTCGTGGTTTGTTTATGGTTTTGTTTGTCAGTCTGAGGTAGAGTCTTACTGTGCAGCCCAGGCTGGCCGGGAGCTCTGAGCAGTCCTCGGCCTCGACCTCCCGAGAGTCGGGACCGCAGGTGTGCACGCCTTGCCCCTTCCCACCCGCCACACCCGCCTCCAGCTCCCTAAACCGATGTCATGGGAACAGTGTAGATTCAGGTCGGAACCTGCCCCCGGGGAGGAGCCTCTTTGGTTCCTCTCCCCTCAGGGGCCAAGGACCCTTCTCCTCTCTCTGGCCTCTGTGTCCCCATGGACAAGACAGTCTCCCAGTTCCCCCACCTCCATCATTCTAGGGTTCCGCCCACGTCGTCGGCATCTGTTCACCTCAGCCTGTTCACCGGGAGCTCCTGGGAGTTCAAGGGGCTCAGGCAGCCGGTTCTACGTGGAGAACTCGAGCTCTTCCCTCGGGACATCCCTACCTTCCCGGAGGTAAAGGCCACCCCGTTCCCACTTCACAGAGGGCTCGGAGGAGAGCGGAAAAGAGAGTGGGAGGAGATGTCATGCTAGCAAGAGACAGGACCCAGGCACAGCACCAGGCAAGGGCGGTTTTGGGGTTGCTGTTGGGCTCCCTGGTCCTGGTGGGTGGGCCTGGGAAGACTTGCAGATTTAACTGCCGAGGTCGAGGGGGCCTCACTTTTCCACCCACTCCCACTGTGGCTCACTGAGGGCCCCGGGCATCCTCCTGTGGGCAAAGAGGGGGCAAGTGACCAGAGGCCTTCCTGCCGCCCAGACGCTGATCACACGCGCATGCAAGGGGCAAGCTATAGATGGAAGAGAAGTGCCAGGCATGGTGACATACACCTGTGATCCCAGCACCCAGGAGGCTGAGGCAGGAGGATTAGTGCAAGTTTGAGACCGGCCTGGACTACATAGAGAGACCTTGTCTCAACCCCCCAGCCCCGCGCACAATTTAAATAAACGGTGGAAAAGTGGGGAGGAGGGACAGACCCCAACACCACAGGCCAACTTCCCGCCTTAAACCGCGCAGAGCAATGTGCTGCCTAAGTAACTGCACAAGTGTGGCTGAAGAGGTCAGTCCGGGTCGTCTGCAACTCTGCCTCACACGGTCTCCCCAGAGCCCTGCTGGGCAGGTAGACGTTTGCCCACCTGCTTCAGGGCTGGAAACAAAAACAGCCTCTGATTTGTAGTATCAGCTGGTTTCCAACGTGTGAACCCTCCAACGGGGCCAGAGTCCTTGAGGATGGAGTTGGGAAGAGAATCTTGGTGACCTTTCTCGAGTTCTTGCCCACGCCCCGATGGTGGGCAGGAGGGATCTCAGGGCACAGGCCACGGCGCGGGCAGCAAAATAAGTGGGCATGGATGACCTTTGCATGTGACCTTGGTTTTTGACATTCCATTTTTAATAGTGGCTGTGTCTAATAACAAGTCTCTCTAAAGGCATGCATGCATGCACACACACACACACACACACACACACACACGCACGTGCACACACACACACACGCCCAGGGATTTGTCAGGGGAATTTAGTGCTGCAGTAATGGAGGCAGAGAAAGCTCACAATTACCACCTGGCAGCTGGGGATGGGGAAGCCAGCATGTTGGCTCAGGCCAAGTTTAAAAGCCTCAGAGCCAAGGGAGGTAAAGGTATGACTCAAACTCCAAGGCCAAAGCCTGCGAACCCGGGAGGCCCTGGCACAAGCCCTAGAGTCCAAAGTCTGCAGAACCTGGTGTTCTGTGTCCAAGACTGGGAGGAGAAGCGTGTCCGGCTCGAGAAGAGAGAGAATCAGGAATGGTGGTTTGTGCCTGCCATCCCAGCACTCAGGAGGCTGAGGCAAGAGTATCTTTGTGAGCTCAGGTCCAGCTTGGGCTTCATAGTGAGTTCAAGGCCAGCCTGAACTACACAGCAAGACCTTATCTTTTTTTTTTTTTTTTTTTTTAAAGACAGGGTCTCACTTGGTAGTTCAGGCTAGCCTCCAACTCACAGCAATCCTCCTGCCTCTGCTTCCCAAGTACTGGGATTATAGGCATGAGCCACCATGCCCGGGATTGTGGTATGTGGTACCAGGGATCCAACTCAGGACCCTGCACTTGCCAGGCAGACATTGGAAACACTGAGTTAAATCCCTGGCCCAGCAAGACCTTATTTAAAAAAAAGAGGAAGAGCCGGGCGTGGTGGCTCACACCTGTCATCCCAGCACTCGGGATGCAGACAGGCGGATTGCTGAGTTCAAGGCTTGCCTGGGCTACATAGTGAGCTCAGGGCCAGCCTGGACTACAAAGCAAGACCCTGTCTCAACAAATAAAGAGGAAGAGATGAGAAAAAAAAAGCCAAAATTTGCTTTTCCTCTGCCTGTCTTTTTCCTCCATCCTGGCCTCCCCCACAGTAGCGAGGGGCATCTTTCTGTTTCACCCCACTGGTTCCAGCTCCACTCTTCCCCAGGAACATCCTCACAACAGTGCCTGGAAATAATGCTGTGCCTGCTGACTGCGTATCCCTTAAGCTAGAGATGGTGAACCTTTTAGAGCTTTCAGTGACAGAAACAGCCCAGTGTGGCATGTGTGCCATAGGTTTGCCACCATCACCTTAATCCAACCAAATTTGCACCTCAGTTTATTCCAGTGACCATCTGTCCAAATTATTATTATTATTATTATCTCTTTGAGACAGGGTCTTGCTTTGTAGTTCAGGCTGTCCCTGAACTCACTATGTAGCCCAGGGTGGCCTCACACTCACTGCAGTCCTCCTGCCTCTGCCTCCCCAGGGCTGGGATGACAGGCATGAGCCACCATGCCTGGGTCTCCAAATTCTCAACAATGTCTCGGTTGTCTCGAGACAGTGTAAAGTGGCTTCGGTACCGTGCCTGTGGACACCCCAACCCAGTCTGCTGAGTCTTCATCTCCCTGGTAACGGACGTCTCAGGCCCTGTCATGTGGTGTCACATCTTTCTCTGCACAGGAAGAGCTCAGGGTTGATGAGGGCCCCAGTGACCCCAGGGCACACGGATGCGGTACAGGTGACTTTTCCGAGCAGACCTGAGGGATGCGGGCGCCACGAGCGGCATGAGTGGGAAGTCAGGGGCTGTCATGCCTGGGAACAGGAGAAGCAGGGCGAGGAGCTGTGGCTTCCCGAGATAAAGTGCCCCACGGTCCCATCTCCGGGTAGCGGAACTCAGAGAACTCGGAACCAAAGTACCTGCCGAGAGATTCCCCACCGACTCCCTCTGCACACTGCCGGGCCCCCTTGACCTTTGTCATCTGGTGCTGCAGAACCGGCTGCTCCTTAAGTGGCAGCCCAGTGTTATGATCCTCCGCCATGGTGCCAGGCTGGCTGGGCTCAGTTGGGGGTTCGGTTCTTGTGTGGGGTCCAGAGGAAGAGCTCTGGGGCTTCCCTAGGCCAGTCAGGTCCCATGTTCAGCTGGGCCTGGACGACACCCACACAGCCCTTTCCCGGACCACAGGAGAGTGACGGGGGCGGCAGCGGGGTGCCAACAGGAGCCACTCTGGGCGCCCGTGTGACGTCTAGGAGCTCCCGACAGACGCTGCCAGCCCCTGCTCTCTCACTCATGACACGTTTGGGGCACCCGCGCTCCAGGCCCTGTTCGCTCCCCTTGTTCGATCTGCATCCCGTCTTTCCCTTTCCCGCACCCCACTCAGGGCGCCCCTTGCGCCCCTCTCTGCTCGGCCTTCAGAGCTCTGTCCTCAGCCTCGGTGCTCCCCACTTCTCCGTCAGCACCTTTGTTTCTTCCTCCCTGAAAACCCCGAGCTTCAAGTCCAGATGCGGGTGGCCCCGGCTCCCCGAGAGCCTCCGGAGGGAGCCCAGCCTGGCCGACAGCTCGACGGGTACCCACAGCAGCCTCTTGCGTGGGGCCCCCGGAACTGTAGGACAGTAGACGCGCAGTCTGGGGCCGCTGAACGCGTGGAAATCCGCGACAGCGGCCGGAACCTCGCACGGGGGCCAGTAGGAGCTGCCCCCCGGCCTTCCACAGGCCTCCCCACCACGCACCCCTCAGTTCCTGTCGCTTGTCCCGGCGTACGCAGCCCACCCCAGCCCCCTAGGGGCTTCAAAAGTGGAAGAAAACTCCGCGGCCTGGGGCCCTCGCCGGACTCCCCAGCCTCATCCTGTGGGACAAAGGTTTATTTAAAAGACAGGCAGCCCAGAAGTGCCACCCTACCTGCACCAGGTCCCTGCTGTCCCCAGATTCTACCCACGACCCCCCAAAAGCCACCTCTGCCCACCCGGAAGCTGAGACTCAAGGGGCCTCCATCTGCTTCCCCCCGTGACTGGTGACCTCGGCCCAGGGGGCAGTTTGTTTCCGTCCCTCCCTGTGGGGATGCTAGAGCCTGTGTGTCACCTCCACTCGGGGACCCACTGTAAAACGCGGGGACTCGTGGGGCGTTCCAGCCGTGCTGTGGAGCTAGGGTGGGAGGAGGAGGCGGGAGGGGTGGCGGGGGCACAGCCACGGTCACAGCGGGGCACAGTCCCGCCCGGTCCTCGCCTTCCCCGGAAGGAGCAGAGAGCCAGGAAGCTGAAGAAAGGGCCCTGGCGAGCCGAGCCCCATAAATACTTTATAACACAGAATTCACACAAATCAGCGGAATCCCAGTGTAAAGGGAGGAGATGGAGTCCATTTGTCAAAGGAAAGGAGATCTGCTAAGTGCAGGACCGAAAACTCTAGAAGGGCCTGGGGGGCTCCAGACGTGAAGAGTCCATGCAGGAATTAGCCAGACGCCTGAGCCAACAGAAAAAAAGGAAGAGTCAGCGCTCCGGCCGAGCGCCTCCCCTGCCGCCCACACGCAGCCCGCCTGCCGGGTAACCTGTTGCAGGAGGAGGACGGGAGCCAGGGCCAGGTGTGGTGGGTGGCACCTCCACGTGTGCCTGGGGTGCGACGCCCCACCTGCACACATGACCGCAGCTGTAGGGGTGGTGAGTTGGGAGCCCCCAAGGTGGGAAGGGCGATGGGGGGGGGCATCCAGGCTGGGTACTGACTGGCAGCTGCGGATGCCTAAGGGGCTGGCAAAAAAGAGCTTCCCAAGCTGAAAGCAGCCCCTGCCAGGCTCAGCCTCAGGGCTGGGCACGTGGAGCCTATTGGCGGCAGAGCCTGGATGGGAGCCCCCAGCTCCTGAGAAGAGGAGGTCTGTGCCACGACAGGCCACACGTGGTTGCCTTCCGGGGCTATGGCAGGGAGGTGGTGAGGCCTGTCCTCGGGCAGGAGCAGGACAGCCTGGCCCACCTTGCACGTCAACCCTGGCACCTGGAACGCCTCTGCCACCACTGTGGGTGGTTCTCAGAGTGTTCTGTGTAGAAGATCCCCCTCCCGGTGCCCGCCCTGAGGAAGGACAGCCAGGCCCCAGGCTCAAGTCGGACTGCAGGAGGCTGGTTCTGGGTGAAGAATCGTAAAGTGGAAGGTCTTAGAGCAGGAAGAAACCTGGAGACCTTTTTGCCTTCAACCTTCATGTCACCAACTCTGTGGCCACTATTACTACAGCAACTATTGCTACAGCCACTGTTGCTACGGCAACTGTTACTAGCGCTGGTTACTACAGCCGCTATTATTACGACCTCTATTAGTACAGCCACTACTGCTACAGCCTCCATTGCTATGCCTGCTCGTCCTACAACCACTGCTATTGCTACCATTACCGCTGGGGTTCCCGGGAACCCCAACAGGAGCTAAAGAGGGGCCTGGGACCCGGCACGCTCCATGATTCCCTGCCTTCCCCTCTGGGCCTCTCTGTCCATCTGTAGGGAGAAGGAGATGCCCTCCCTCTGCAGGACTCCTCCCACCCTGCTGGCTGCTAATGCAGTAATCTCATCGGCCTTTATCTGTCTCTTTGGCTCCACCTGACCCTAATCCCCAAATGGCCTGCAGCAGGGGCCAAACCCACCAGTTTGCACCCTGAGCCCCGCCCCTTCTCCTGCTGCTCCTCCCCGACCACCACATATCATGCAACAGACCCTACGTTTCTCTACTTCATCCTGTTTGCTGTGTGGACTATTCTCTGCCACATACCCAGATCCGTGCTTAGTACCTTCAAGTTTTCAATAGATGTTCGCTGGTGTAGAAAAAAGAAAGAGCAGCCATCCTCGGAGCCCAGTGATGGGTATCGTGTGGTATCTCGTGCCCAGCTGTGCGCTAGGATCCGTCTTATACTCTGCTTTCCAGATGAGGAAGCAGAGACTCACAGTGGCTGGTCCTGATCACGGCTGTCAGTGCCATCCCGGTGCCCACACCCCGCCCACTGCTCCAAATTGGGGCGATTTGTGTCAGAAGATGAAGACCTGGCGGGGGCAAATCGCTCAGGGGCAGCCTGGGGGGAGGTGGGCAGGGCCAGCAAAGAGCAGGGGCCCATTCGGATCTGGCCAGACTTGGACAGGTGGTCGGTCCCTGGCGAGCAGCGAGGACAGTGGGTCCTCTGTGGCCAGGCACTCTCGGGGCCACCACACCCCAGGGGCACAGGGCAGGGCTGTCTCGAGGCCTGCAGCCTGGGCCTCTGAGGTCGAGGTGGTCCCAGGGCCGCCCTCCCGGGCCCGCCGATGGCCTTGTCTCCTGTGTCCTTGCGTGACACTCTTGTGCAGCTTGCGTCCCAATCTTTGCTCCTAAGGACTTGGTGATAATGGCAGACGGCTCATTTTAATGACTTCTTTAAAGATTCTGTCTTCACATACAGTCACATTTTAAGAGTCAGACTCCAACAGATACGATCGAAAAACATGATGAATGCCGGGCGTGGTGGCTCACACCTGTAACCTGGCACTCGGGAGGCAGAGGCAGGAGCATTGCCATGAGTTCGAGGCCAGCCTGAACTACAAAGCAAGACCTTGTCCCCCCAAAGTAAAAAAGATGAATACTTAAATTTTAAAAAACGTATGATAGTAAAAGACGCATTGCTATGAATCCTCTCAAACCCTCCCCTGACATCAAGCATATTCCGTCGTCCTGGCCATGTCTGCAGCAGGTCTGGGGCCTCGTTCCTCAGTGTCTTTAGTTGTGCTGTCCTGCCTGCCTTGATGTCCCGAATGGATTCAAAATGTTTTCCTTCCATGGGAAATTTGACTTTGGGGAGGAGCCGGAAGTCACACAGTGCCAGATCCGGTTACCAAGTCCGGAAGAGGACGCACCAGAACGTTTTTATCTGAGAGAAATTGCCCTACACAGTGGACTAACGTGATGGAATAAGAAGTGTGCTTAAATGGAAAACTTTATTACAGTAAAAGACACGGTGCTATTAATCCCCACAGAGCGCCCCCTCTTGCTCGTACCACATTCATTGTTCTTAGCAAGGTGTCTTACTGCAATAAGTCTTTAAAGTTTTAAACACGTGCTGTATTTTTCGTACGGGGGCGGGGGCACGATTCAACCTTAACAGAGCCCAAGGGGTTTCCGCCCACTCCCGGAAGACCCTCGCGGGCTCTGAGCCCCAAAGTGGGCGTGGCTGCAGGGCGTGTTCCCTTTGGGGGCGGGGCGGGCAGTGCTGTCCCACGGGGCGGTCCGTGCCAGGCATCGCGGAAGTGACTGGCACCTGCCGTTGGCGTCAGTCTCGCATACGGGCTCCTGAGCCCCCGAACCCATGCCCGTGTCTGCAGGTGACGGTCCCTGGCAGTGTGATGAGGCCCCTCTGACTACCTCACCCACCACTGGGGCCTAGCGTCGGGAGGTCTCCAGACGCGAACTGCACTCTGCCCTGTCATGGCCGCCGCAGGTGCCTTCTCAAGCCGGACTTGCTTCTTTCTGGAGTGCTTGGGGCTGTGATCCTTTAAGGACCCCTGAGTGTGCCGAGACGGGAGGCCCAGGAGCTTGCCATGGCACACTCAAAGAACCTGCAGCTGTGCCCCCTCTCCCTCTCTCTCTCACCTCTGTCTAATTCCAGCCATAATAGTGGGCACTCAGGGCCATGTGTGCCCATGGTCTCCGGCGGGGCTGGCACCTGCTCTGGCTAGCAGCACGTATCACACTGGGTACCATCCAGACCCCGCTGCAAGGTGGTCACCTCTGTGTGGACTCGGGAGGATTTACAACCAACTCAGTGGAGTAAGAGAGGGCCCAGGGTGGCCCTGGCACTCAACCATGTTTCTGCTAGACGTGGGGCCCCTGCAGGGCCACAGTGGAGTAGCTGGGTGGTGGCCAGAGGCTTCGTGTGACCCAGTGTGCCCCCCTCTGCCCAGCCTCTCCTTCCCCCCTCCTTCCAGCTTCCTCGGCTGCTGTCAGAACTGGGCATCTTGGGGCCACATGGATGATGCTGTCTCCTGAGATGAGGGCACAGTCTCCAAGCCTGGAGGGCATTTCTTCTAGCTTTGTGTCCATTCAGCCTGGGCAGCTGGGCACCAGGCCAAGCCCTGGGCTCTAGCCCTGAGTGGGACAGAGACAGCCCCAGGTGCCCACGGGGCTCACACCGCAGAGAGGAGAGGCAGAACAAAGAAGAGAACAAGCAGAATAATGACCACTGGTGGTGATGCCCATGTGGGAAATGCCGTTCCCAGAATTTGCCTGAAGATACTGCCCCAGTGGGGCCTTGGAGTCTGGGGTTGGGAAGCCCATGGGGAACCCTGATGCCCGGTGGAAGTGGGAACCATAGATCTGAGCCAGCCACTCCTACAGCCACTACTAGTTATGAACCTGCCCGCCTGACGTCCCACGTCTGAGACTCTGTCTACAGGTCCACCATAACAAATACAAAAGAACGGCTAAGGGCTGGAGATTTGGCTCAGTGGTTCCGGCGCCTGCCTCGCAAGCGCAATGGTCCTGAGTTCAATCCCCGGTAAACACATACAATGCTGGGCACGGTGACTCATGCCCACCAGCAATCAGTACCACACACCACAGTGCCGGGCATGGTGGCTCACGCCTGTCATCCCAGCACTCGGGAGGCAGAGGCAGGAGGATTGCTGAGTTCAAGGCTAAAAACAGAAATGCTGTGAGTGATCTCAGGGCCAGCCTGAACTACAAAGCGAGACGCTGTCTCCAAAAAGAAGAAAAGAAAAGAAAAGAAAAAAGAATGACAGAGGAATAGACCAATGGTTAGAACATGCTGCATTTTGTGTTAGGAAGGAGGGGTTGGGGGCCACCTTGGACCCGTGAGGATGGCTATGCTCGAAAATAAACAGCGAAGAAAGTGTTGGAGGGTGTGGAAGTCACCGCACCTCTTAGAACCACGCTGGGCATTGAATCAAGGCCCACCCTACCACTGAGCTGTGTCGCCAGCACTTTTGATTTTTTATTTGCCAAGTAGCTCGGGTGAAATGCCCCTCTCTCCTGTCCCTCTTTTCTGCGTATGGTTAAAACCCCTGCGGAACAGAAGGCAGGGCGACTGCCACTCCGCTCTCCCTAGGCCTCTGGGGTCCTGGGATGACTGTCCAGGGCCAGTGTCCTGCGGAGGCGACGAAGGAGATGCCCAGCCGCGGAGGGAGCAGTGCCTGGCACGGACGGAGCCCAGTTCAGACAGGAGCAACTACGTGGATTTCACCAACTCCAAAATCACACCGTTCTCCCAAAGCTTCTTTCAAACTAATCCGTACAATGTCTTAGTTCTTTTTCTCACTGCTAAGACAAAATACCTCCCACCTAGAGTTAAAGGAGGAAGTTGTACATCGCTCACAGTCTGTAGGGGCCTCTGCCTGGTCACCTGGGTCCAAGGCAGGGTGGCATGGCAGGGGGCGTGAAGAAGAGAATCAGCTCATGGCGTGGCAGGCAGAAGGCAATGAGGCGGCAGCAAAAGTGGCAGCTGCTACCAAGTCTGCAGCCACCCTCCTTTTGGGTAGTGCCACCCGTTCCCAGGGTGGGTGCCCTTAATCCCAGTATCTCACACGCAGCACCCAAGCCGCCTCCGGAAAACCCCAGCGATGCCCATGTGAGGCTGGAGGGGACAGAGATGTATAAACCATAACAGATAATCATGATACGATGCAGAGCTCTGTGTTCACAGCCATAGTGAAACGTAGTTCACGTACTATACAAATCATCCATTTAAATCGTACTGTTCAATGGCTTTTACCATATTCCCGGGTTGCTTATCCATCACCACAATCAATTGCAGAACATTTTCATTACCCTAAAAATATACCCCGCTCTCCTTAGCTTTCACCACCTCCCACCACCCCCGAGCGACCCCCTCCCCATCACCCCAGCTCTCGGCAACCATTCATCTACATCCTGTCTCTACAGATTTGCCTGTTCCGGACATCTGATGTCCATGGAGCCCTCTACTACGGGATTCTTTGTGACTGCTTATTTTACTTAGCACAATGCTTTCAAATTCATCTGTGCTGTAGCACGCAGCAGTTTTCCATCCTTTTTTATTGGAACAAATTCCGCCACCAGAAGGATGGAAAGAATTCAGTTCCTGAACCACAGCAGTGTGTTCGTTCCGCTCGCCTGCTTGACTACAGTGTTGATGGATGGTATTGAGTCACTCCCACTTCGGGGCTGCTGTAAATAATACTGCTGTGAACACCCATGCACAGGTTTTTGTATTTATGTTTCGGGGCGTGTGTTTTCATTTCGTTTGGGGATCTACCTAAAAACAGAATCGCTGGATCAAATGCTAACTGTGGTTCGCCTTCTGGGGAATGGCCGACTGTTGGGGCACAGCCACGCCCTTCTACATTAACTCCGGCAGTGTGTGGGGGGGTCCTGCTGCCTCTGCGTTCCCGCCAGTGCTTAATAGTCTCTGCTTTTCCATCTCAGGCGTCCCGGAAGTGGCAACTCACTGTGGCTTTGATCTGGATCTCCTGTTGCGGGAGCACCATCGCTGGGTTATCTGATGGGGCTCTTTCAGATGAGGGTGACGGAAGTCTACCCTAAATGAGCCTGCGCCCCAAGGACAGGTCCTGGTTAAGTGGGGGACACTGGAAAGGGTGAAGCTGGTGGAAGGGCTCCCGGCTCCTGGGACTTGAAGGGGCAAAAGTTTTCTCTACCTGCCTGTGCCTCTCTAGTCTCAGCTCTGCTCTGGGGGTGGACTCATTCTCTCAGCCAGAACAGCTACTGGGCCAACCACAGCCTTCTAATTCCTTACAAGGGGTGTGTGTGTGTGTGGGGGGGTTCCCTGATTTCAGTATGTGAACGCCCAGGGCGATTTCTATTGGCCTGACTTGAGTCACATGGTACTTATGGACCAATCGTTGCCGTTCTCTGCAGGAAGGTGGGTTTGGGCGTCAGGAGAGCAGGGGTAGAGGGCCAGGTAGAATTCGCTTGTACTGCACGTCCAAGGAGCCCTCCTCACCAGTGCTGGGAGATGGAGGAAGCAAAAGCAGGAGACGAGGGGAGCCTTGTCATCCTCCATTCCCCTGCGTGGCCCCTGGCTTCTCCCACCTTCTCCTGGCACCACTGGAGGTTGGGGCGGGGAACAGTTTTCAAGGTCCTCACTCCTGAGACACCTGCGGTTCCTGAACTCCCAGCATTCCTAGGCCCCCTTCGTATCTCCAGACTCCTACTTCTTTAATATTTTTATTGCAAATCTTCTGATGTTTAACTTAAATATATATGCTTTAAAAGGAAACTGTATATCACCATGGTAAATGGGAAATCAGTACAACTTGCTACAAACATAAGATTATTATAAAAATAAATATGACAAAACCTCCTTGGTACTGTCGGTTTTCAGAGCCCCACTCAGTTGCAGGCTGGGAGCCCGAGGACACCCAGTTCCTTGACAGGGAGGAAGACGGGTGGGTGTCAGGGAAAATAAAAGACTCCATGACTCTCCGTTTAAACAAGGTTGAAAGAGAGCTGGGGAAGGAAGCCATCTCTGCGTATGACCTGGAGGTATTCCACACCAAACCCAGTTCGCTGAGGCCTTTCTGCTCGCCCCAGGCCCGCACGTCCTGTGCCGGCGGACAGAGCAGAAACACGTCAGGAGACTCTGCTGAGGGTCCCTGTGCCAGCTCCAAACCCCACAGCATCAAGTCTGCCCCACCGTCAGTGCCCCTCTGCCCTGGGTCAAATTACTCCAGGGTCTACACTAGAGTCTCCCTTTCAGGGTCCCGGGCTGGTCCCAGCCTGAGGATAAGCCAATTGGCATTTCTTCCCTGGTATTTCAGGTCTGTCTGCTCTGCTACTTCTGGAAGCTTCTGGTCTCCTTCGGTGAGGACTGATAAATTGGTAGCCTTAGTATCTTGATAGATCAAGGATCCGAAGCCAGGGAACATGAGAAGTAGCTCCACCCAGGCCTAAAGTTTTCTTTTTTTTTTTTTTGAGACAGGGTCTCTCTTTGTAGTTCAGGCTGGCTCTGAGCTCACTATGTAGCCCAGGCAAGCCTGGAACTCAGCAATCCTCCTGTCTCTGCCTCCCGAGTGCTGGGATCACAGGCATGAGCCACCATACCCGGCACTGTGGTATGTGGTATTGATTGCTGATGGGCGTGAGTCACCACCCCCAGCATTGTATGTGGTTACCGGGATCGAACTCAGGACCTTGTGCTTACAAGGCAGGCACCAGAACCACTGAGCTAAATCTCCGGCCCCCAGGCCTAAATTATTTATCAAATAACGATGTGATTGGAAACACAAGTGTGTCCACCATGGCTTCGCCCCCAGAAGAGTGTGGGGGCTGCAGATCTTCATGGGACACGGGGCTGGGCTGGCGGTCACCCTCGTGCGTTTCAAGGAACCCGGGCTGTTGTCGCTTTTGAGCCTACTTTGCAGTACTGGGGGTCGCAGGTGGGGGGAGAGGAAACCCTCATTTGGTAAAAGAAACTCAAGTCAGCTCGGAGAAAACTTAACTATAGGTGGGAGGGTTCTTCAAGCCCAGCCAGGTTTATTTTCGGGGCTGGTAGAAGAGGAGACTTGCTTATTGGAAAGAAGCATCGATTGTTGGGAATCTTTAGCCGTAAAGAGCTCTGTCTGGATCGCTGCCCCAGAAGGACTCAGAAACCCCTGGGCTTCTCGCCTCCTCCTCCTGCCAGGACCCAGCGTGCTTGGTCCACACAGGTGAGCGGGGAGTCGGGGTGGAGACTCGGCCTCGTGAACACAGCGGTCCGCCCTTGTGAATCCAAACAGGAGACGTGGCACAGGTGACCCTTGTGGGTGCAGATGCTTCCCTGGCCCCAGAAACCCACCCCAGCTTTCCTGACCCGGGATCCCCATGGCCTGGCGGGGTCTGGGAGGAAGCAGGGCCGGCCGCCCTCGAATGTGGGTTTCTACTGGGCTTGGGACCCGTCCTCTGGGAACGAGCCAGAGGGAAGAGAAGACCCAGGACCAGGTCTGCTGCCCTGGCGACCCGCTGTCTGTGCCAACCTTGTGTCCACAGGAAGCAGGGGCTGCTTGGCATTCAGCAAGGGCTGGAGAGAGACGAGGCGCCAGGCAGTTATGAGCTCCAATCCGTTCGTCCTGACGCGCCCAAACAGCTTCCGACTGTGCCCTCCAGTCCCTGGGCAGTGGTGGGGGCGGGCGGCCGGCGGGGCCCTTGTTGCTTGGGATGGGAAGCGGTGGGCCTCCCCTCGTCTGGGCCCCCCGGCCACCCCTGCACCCTCGGCACATGAGGGCCCCAGCTGCTGACGCCCTACAGGAATTTCCCAACCTACTGAGTATTTCGGGGAAACAATCAAGGAGGGAGGGAGCTCAGAAACGCAGTGATCTGGACGCGGCAGCAGCATCTCGGGGAGGACGGAGGAGCTGCTCCCAGCCGCTCCCCGGGGCTCCCAGCGAGCTGCTGTCTTTCTGCTCAGTCCGGTGCGCTGCACCCCGCCCCCACCAGCCTGTTACAAGCCCGGATCCATCTGATAGATTTTCCCACGCCACGACCCGCGTGGGCAGAAGCACAGGTTGTTGTTTCTCTGTGCCATGGCCCAGTGGTGTACCACACGTGGGAGGGGGGTCCTCATCCCACGGCAGCGGGATGTGCGCACATAGCCCCGCTGGGAGAGAAGCCTTACATCCCAGGCCCCGGCACAGAAACAGGGTCCAAAGTCAAGTCCTGGCCCCAAACAGGCCAGACCCCCACCCCGATGTGCGTGATACCGAGCTGTTCTGTCTTGGGGTGTCCCACAGCTTGGCCTTCCTTCTCTGACTACAGAGTGTCGAGGTAATATCCTGGGTGCCATGGCACATATGTAGTTCCAGCTACTAGGGAGGCTGAGGCAGGAGGATCCTGTGGGCCTAGGAGTTCAAGGAGTTCAGGGCAACACTGAGAGATGCCAGCTCAAAGTAAAAAAGTTGAGCTGTGCCGTCTAGCAAACTTTGGTCTTCTTGTGCTTTTAACTACAACCTACTTCCAACTGCCTAACTACCTAATTCTGACTGGGATTTCCTTGGGCCACTTACTGTTCCTTTTGTTTTTCTTTTGTCCATCCTT